>JAXFYN010000027.1:1208605-1301021 GCA_036172215.1 Camellia granthamiana
AACTAGCAAGCATGCAAAATGCAAACTAAACATACAAACATGCATGGCATGCAAGGATGGACAAGCATGTAACAACATGGAAACTAGCAAGCATGCAACAACATGCAAAGGTGGACTTAAACCAAAATGGGCAGACCTTAGCCATGCCCAAATCAGTGGCCAAAATGATGAGATAATGGCATGAAATACACATACAAACATGCATGCCAATTGGCCCAAGAATCAAGGCACAAAGAGGACAATTCTGAAGAGGGCTCAAAAAGTGAAAAGCATGCAAGTGTGACAACACTACATGCTCTAAAATGATGTTAGGAATGATGCCAAATCAACAGATATCACAAGTATAGCATGCGAGGGCTCAAAGCTTAAGGCTTGCCAAGGGACTTAAACCATGGCCATACCAACCAAGCCCCAAAGGGCCAAGGGTAACCAAAACAGCCCCAAGGCAGACCAAAACAAGACTAGAAGCAAGCTTGAACCTAGCCAACACAAGCTAGAACAAAAGTCCAAAAGGCATGAGGCATGCAAAGCTAACAAGAGGTGTTACACTACACCTATTACAACCAAACATGGCATGACTTAACCAATAAAAAAACAGAGTTATGGCATGTCAAAATAAGCCCAAAAACCCACTGAGATAGCATCCTAAAGGCCTAAGCATAGAGGCATGCACAATGGTCCACTCTTAAGGCATAAAACACCAATTCTTCAAAGCATTGAAAAGGTTACAAATGTGAATGCATGGTCACATTATATGGACTGAAATTTCATATGAAATGATGCCAAATCATGAAAATGGTCCAAGCAATGCATGTTAGTGACTTGGACACTCAAAGCTAACAAGCTAGAGTACACTAGGACAATACAAAGCAATGCATGCATGACCAAGACAATGCAAATCAGAGCTAGAGCATGGTAAAACAAGGCTAAAAGCTCCTTTGAGTTGAGCCAAAATATGCACGACTGATGGTTCAAACACAAGATGCATGTTATGGCAAATGAGAGAATTGCACTATAAGTGCATGGTGCATGCAAGATGTTATTAAACCAACCTAAAATAGAGGTATAGCATGGCAAAGTAACACCAAAAGGTTGCTGAAATGGAACCAAAACAAGCTAAGCAAACATGCTAATGTTATGAGCCATTAATGCAAGCATATGAGACACAAGGAGAGAGGGGTGTCCCTCTCCTATTCAAGACTCCAAAACCACCTCTCCACCACTAAAAATCCTCTGGATTTCAGTAGTGAGAAGGTCAAAACAAGATGGTTCCAAAGCTCAAAAAGGAAGGCACAAAACAAGGTCAGACAAGGCCTAAGAGGGGGTAAACAACCCCCAACACAAAAGTGACTTTAAGAAACCATAACAAGCATGAAAAATCAGAACTTATTGTAGTAAAAAGTTAAGCTTAAAACAATATGCAAGTAGGTCTAAAAGTTTAAGCCAAAATGGGGTATCAAAAGCTAGAATCTCACCCTTGAAGAACACCTTCAAGAACACAACTCCAGCACTCTTCTCTGAGCAAAACTAGTCCAAGAACTCCAAAACCAACTCCTAAGGACCTCAACAACCAAAGGATGGTGTTCTAGTAGGTGTTTGTGTGCAATAGTGTGAAGAATCTACACTTTTGGGCACAAACAAAGACTAAACAAGAGAGAGAGGTAAAATATATATATATAGAGAGAGATATATAGAACTTCTATATCAATTTTCCAGAACCTCTGAAAAGGGAGGAGAGGCTCCCTTCTTATAGAATTTCAATTCTCAAGCTTATTGAACAAGCTTGAGTCTTGAATGCAATCCCTCCATACACGTGTATGGAGGATGAGAATTGTGCATTCCAGCTGTCACAGCCGGCACAAAATATCTACAAAAAGCATATGGAAAGGTCTTGGCTCAAAAATATGGCCGATCGACCAAAAGAAGTGCCGACCGACCAAAAAGAGTGCCGATCGGCTAACACTTTTGGCCGATAGCAAGAACACAAGGCCGATGGCACAAAGCCTTAGCCGATGGGTTGAGAGGATGGCCCACAAGCCATCCTCTTCCCTCAGAAGCAAAAACACAAGTCCTTGGTCCACAACCAAGCACAAAATAGACAAGTTGAGAGATCCTAAGGCACGGTGCGCAGCCGAGACCTTCGGGAACTCAAAACGAACACAAGCATGGATGATCATCGAGTGTTCAAACGATGATGTCCAAGTCTTGAGGACAGTCAAAAATGGGGTGTCTACAGTAGTGGGCTGCCAAACGAAAAATTCTTGCAACTTTTCTCTCTCTCTCTCTCTCTCTCTCTCCTCAAATAAATTGTGCACAATTTTAGTTTGGGTATCATTTTAGTTTTCCCTTATTTTGAAGTTGTCCCTTAGAAAGGATGCTTTTATTTTTAATTTTTGTGTTGATATGAAGTTTACACTTTAGAGTCATAAAGTTTATTAATAAAACCAAAATGTTTATGATCGAGTTACTTGCCGTACTTTAAATAGCTTATTAGGAAATGTTTATTTTTAAAATATACAATTAAACATATTTTCAAGTTAAAAAAGAAAAAAATCTTTTCAAAATTAACCAGACCTTGATTCATAGTTTGACTTCAAATTTTTAGCAACAAATTGTATAAATTATATTTTAACCCAACAATTTTATATTCAATTACATTTTGATTTCATCATTATTTGCATCGTGCCTTTAGGTACAGGCATACGCTAGAACATATATATTAACTGATATATATATATATAAAATACATATTTATGTATACATGGTGTATATATATATGTGTGTGTGTACGAGCATGAAATAATCTTATTGTATAATCCTGTTGATCAAGTTTGCACTCCTTCAAACGTCGTCGCTTTGCTACCTGAAAGTAGAGCTGGGCAACAAACCCACCCGCCCGCACAAACCGCCCGACCCTACCCTACCCGCAGCGCTTTGGGTAGTTTCGATGTAGGTAGGCAGGCGGGTGCGGGTCAAGAAATTCGCAAAAGATCGGGTTCGGGTCGAACCCGACCCGCCCGCAACCCGCATCTTTTTTTTTTTTTAAAGAAAAAATAACTAGTTATTGTTATTTTTTTTTTGCATTTTGGATGGATGAAGATAACTAGTTCTTATTTTTATTTTTACATTTTGGATGAAAGTAAAATTTATTATATGGGCACTTATATACATTATCATGATCTAATGATATTTAAATTAGTGTTACTAGTTTGACTTTTATTTATACATATAAAAAAAAATCTTTATATTCCATTAGTCTAGTAGACACAGTTAAATATGATATTTTGAATTGTCATTCTATTATCACATTATTGCATATTAAAAACTAAACAGTGAAGATTAATCCACTATTAAAATTAGTGTTACTAGTTTGACTTTTAAGGGTTTGTTTTTGCATATTTAAATTAGTGTTACTAGTTTGACTTTTAAGGGTTTGTTTTTGCAAGCTAAGGAGGAAGATTAATCCACTATCCTGAAGCATGGTTCCATATCATCTTATCTAACATGTGGACTATTTATTATGATCATGAATTGTATATCTTGTAATTTAATTTATAACTCTTCTAAAAAAAAAAAAAGTGTTTAGAAAGTAACAAAAAATGTCAAATTTGCTTAAGTTAAATTATATTAAAAAAAAAAAAAAAACTAAACCGCAAACCAAACCGCACCCGCCCACACAAACCGCGAACCGCATCGCAGGCGGTTGCGGGTCCATTTTTTCCCAACCGCATAAGTGCGGGTGGGTCGGTTTTGACCCGCACCCGGCCAAAACCGACCCGCGAGCAGCCCTACCTGAAAGCATAAACGTGAGCTAGCCGGCGGGTGTGTGCCAGAAACCCCTCTGATGCCTAACTCAGTGATTAGACAAGAGACAAAAAGCTCTGTGTATTTGAGAGTAAGAATTGTGTTACCTGTGTATAGATCCAGCCATGAGCTTTTATAGATTTCGTATGGCCTAATCCTAGAAGGACTCCAACTCTCCTTAGCAGAGTCCTCCAAGGAATCACACACTTAGGATAATGCCTATCCTTAAAACACCCTTCTCATGGCCAATCAAACGAGATGGGTTCAACTCTTTTACCTCGGCTGGTATCACACTCAACCCTTTTACCTCGGTTCGTTTCCCTACTAACACCTCAGCCCTCTACGGGGTTTAGCGTTGGATAACTAGGTTAGGGCCCTAGCAACCTACTTCTGGCTTGCTTGGTGCCTAAACGGTCCAGGACCGACCTATTTAAACACTAGCCACAAAAATTGGAAGCTCGGCCCAATGGTCCTAGTGCGGCCCAATTTGATCACATAAATTACCCTCTTAGTGTGCATGGCTTTAATTTGAAAAAACATAGTGTATTCTGGGTTAACTTTATTTGAGTTAAGAGAATGATAGACATAGATTTTAGAAGAAAAATGAAACAAAAATGAAAAGGAAAGATGGAAAAATGAGATAGTTAAGCTAGAGAGAGGGAAGCATTTTAGAGAGAGAACCAACTTTTTTTATTTTCAAAAAAATTGGGAAGAATAAGAAGCTAAGGAATTATCTAGTGTGGTTAAAAAGGGAAGATTTTGATTTTATAGTCGTGCAACACACATTCTGTTGAAACAAACGGTTCCGTCTGAAATTGCACTTTGGTATGAAGTTCAGGAGTTTAAGTGTTATAATTGAAACTATAAGGGAGCTCCATATTGTTTGGGTAAACCACAAGGGGTTAAAGTGTAATTTATCCATAATTTTAATTTCAATTCAACACATATATCCTAACTGACCCTAAATTCTTGCAATATCAGTTGAAGAATAAACTTCACAATGTGGTCAAATCTTATTTTTTTCGATGAAAGAATACTTGAATCAAATTAAGGAGACAGTAGATCATCTAGCTTTGGATGCTTTACCAATGGATGATAAAGATTTGGTCCTCATTACACTCAATGGTCTTTTAGATGAATATAATACATTCAAGACAATAATTCAAGCCAAAACTGAATCTATATCCATAGAAATTCAATCTCAAAGGGTTGGCCTAGTTGCTACATTTTGGAGCTTGGGGTGTACTTCCCCCCCCCCCCCCCCCCCACTAAGTGCTATCAATTCTTTGGAGCTATGCCTATGGGTTCTGTTTGAGATTTGTCCAATTTACGTGGAAGGGCGCTATGCGTGAGTTTCAGGATTAGTTGAAGTGAATTGGTTTGAACACCTGATCATAAAAACAAAACAAAAAAAGCCATAGAAATTATTTCTTCTTTACTTTACTTAGAATCATTGAAAATAAATCCACGATGGGCCATCTAGACGGGATAGAAGCTTAATCCATATCCAAGTGAAAAGAAGTTGAACGTTTTCCTTTACTTTCCTATTTAATTCATCGTAAAGGTGACTTAGTGATTAATCAATCTGACATAGACAGTCAACCAAATACGACTGACATTAGCAAATCACCCAAGCATGTTCATGTCCAATGTCTTCTATATCTATCTCAGTGACTTAGTTTTCTATTGCCACACGTGAACACCTAGTCTGAATTCATCAATAGTATAGCGATCCTGATTTTATCCTGACCTTTATTGTGTTCCGGACTCGGGTTCCGTGATTGTATATTGTTGTCTATGTCTTGTCTCATCCCTTTAATTCTTTGAATTTGAGTTTTGGGACTTGTTGGGTGAGTTTGGAACAGGTTGGTTGTCTTTTGGTACAAATGGTTGTTGTCCAGAATTTGGCTTCTTCGCTCGAGCGAGGATTCTTGCACTCGAGCGAGCCTTGTGTAATCTGTTCTTCGCTCGAGTGAGACTTCCTTCGTTCGAGCGTGCGTCTACGTTGGGCGACAGACCTAAAGCTTCTCATTCTACGCTCGAGCGAGGCGACCTTTGTGTGTCTGGTCGCTCAAGCGAGAACTCCTTCGCTCAAGCGAGCCTGCGTATATCAGATTGTAGCAGTGATGTTTTACATCACATTTTGATTTCATTTCTTCCCCAAAACACTAATCAGGCTGCTTCTGTCTCTAAAACTCACCTTCTCTCTAAAATTTCATCTAGATCTATTGTGTTCTTGACCCTAGTGTCTTTGCGAATGAGGTAGAGGGCTTCAAGAGCTTCGTTTTGATCCAAGAAGTAATTGGTTTCGTCATCTTTGAAGTTCCACCTTGTTGCTTGGGTTTCTACACTTGAGGTAGGGAATTTCTATACTCTAATATGGTTTTTAGCTTAGTTATTTGCTATTGTGTATGGATGATGAGATATAGTTGTAATTTGAGATAAATCTAAGATTCGAGTGTGAGATGAAAAGAGGGGTTTTGATGAATATGAGGTAAGTGAGCATGAGGCTTGAATATACGATTCTGTTATGCCAAAATAGTTGATTTTGGTGTTTGGGTTGATATTTGGAAAGAGGGAGATTTTTCCCTAACTTGATCAAACTATTATTTTGTATAAATAATTGGGAATTAACATTGAAAATGTGAAATTGGAAGGTTGTGGATGTAAATGGTGATATTGGATATGTATTATCTCACCTATGTAAATTTTGAATAAAATATTTATTTGAGATTGAATATCTCGTTAGAAATAATTGAATTGGGCTATCGGTGGAGGATAGCCATGATTGTTGTAGAAATTGCATGAGGATTAGGCGATTTAATGACCATGTTAGTGTATATGTATGTTTATTGGGAGAAGAAAGGGGATGTACTCCATATATGATTATGTTTATAAATACATTGCATATGTATATTTGTTTGGGAGGAGAAAGGGGATGAACTCCATTTAAATCAAGTTGGCCAGAGTGTCCTGGGTGAAAGACCCAAAATTTCATATATAAATAGGTGCCGATTCCTTCGGACGAAATATCCGTAAAATGGCAACGTTTGAAGTGTTTATGTGTGTATTGTATAAATGGAAAACCATTGAGTTATAGTCTCATGTTGGTTGTTGAAAGATAATGAATTTAACTCATGAATTGAGTAGCATATATGAACTTGAAATGAATTGAAGGAAAATAGAAATAAAGTTAGGTCTTAGTAGCATATGAAAATGCAGGCCTTGTGGATGTTTGAGTATCGGTATTGTTTATGTACGTGGTATTTATACATTTGCTAAACTTCATATATTGTGTTAGATTATCTTTACTGGGCTGTTGGCTCACCCTATACGGGAATATCATTTTCAGGTGCAGGTGAGATGTTTTCTCCAAGGCAATAGCATGGATGGACTTTCGAGAAGCAAGAGCTTCTTAATTATGCATTATGTGTGTATGTGTGTTATTTGTAAAGCCAAGGGCTTAAGATATAATGAGTGAGACTCAATTTGTGTAACCAAGCAACGACTTGGAAAGATGTAAGCCTACATGGCATTTAACTAGTTTAAGCAGTAAACTCTGATGTATGAAAGTATGTTGTTTCTCATATTCATTCCGCATATGAGTTATCTTTATTGTATTATTTTGGGGGCGTTACAAATAAAGTAGTAATAAAATATTTTTAGGACAAAGACGGCGGAAATTGCATTTCAATAGCAACTTCCCAAATACCCACAACATTTCATGACAAAGACGGCGGAAATTGCATTTCAATAGCATAGTAATAAAATATTTTTACTTTTATGATAATGTCACTTTTTTATGTGCATAGTACAAATTATTTTTTTGCATAATACAAGTTCATCATATGTATTAAAATTACACTATAAAAGATTTCATCTATAATATGCAAGTCCATCATGTGTATCAAAGTTCATCTATAATATGCAAAATTGTATTACAAAAGATTTTGTCTATAATGCAATTATTTTTCTTTAATTTTTTGTAATTTTTCCTAAATCTTTTGTGGAGTTTCATTGAAACAATCGTACAAATGTATGAAAGACACTTTTGTTCTTTTGGTTTACTTTTTGAAAATAGTGTTTTGAGTTATATTTTGAAAAATAAGTTATTGAAAAGAGTCTTTAAAATTGAAAATTTATTTAGTTATGAGTTTTGAAAATAATTTTAGGATGATTTTATTTTTTATTTTTTATTTTTTTTTTGTGTAATTGAATAAATAGGTGTGAAAGAATATTTGATTGATTAATGTATAAAATGTATAAAAAAAATGAGAGAGGAGAGAAAAAAAATTAATTGATTTATTAATAAATAAATAAAAAAATAAAAGAGAAAGGAAGAAGAGAGGGAAAAAATAATTAAAAAAATTAAAATTAATTAATCAATTATATTTTTGATTTTTTAATTTAAATGTTAATTTGAAAATTAAACCAAACGTTGCCTTGGAGAAAGTACTCATTATTCCATGGGCAAATCTAAGTAGTGTCCTCAGTATTATTAGTTAAATAGTAAGTTTCACTGCTTATTTATCTTATTTGAAAAGATAACTAAGTATTTATCTAAATATAATGAAAAAATACTGCTAAGACCATGAATAATTTCTAGTTGCCTTGGTTGTTGCTGTCAGTAGCTTGGTCTTCCATTTGAGTGGGGAAAGAAAAACGGAGAGTGAAAGAATGTGCGAGGGTTGACCGATTGACTGTCATAATAATGTACGTAGAAAATGACATAAGGAATGCATGGTGATGGTAGATAAGTAGGGATTATTTACCAATAAATTCTACTTCACAAACTGTTATACCAATTAGTCCCACTTTTATTCTATTGTACTTGTTAGTCCTGCTGGTGGGTAGATTTGATCCTTTCTGTTTTTATTTTCCATTTTTGGTATCACTGTGTGGACGTTTGTGCCCTTGGGGTAATTTGGTAGTGTTTTGCGGAGCTAGTTCTTTTTTGGAAACGTTGCTGATTCGGGTTTGGCTAATTTTGATGATACATTCAAATACATTTTAGCCATTGGCAGGTAGGGTTTTGGGAATTTGAATGTGTGTCTTCTTGCCGACGGTTGTGTGACACACTGTCAGTTTTTTGGATACCTGCCGTGGACATGCTATTCTTTACCTGGTATGCTTACTTTTCCTTGGTTCATTTACCTTTGATATGGATTGTACTCATTTACATTTTGCTCTGTGTTTTTTTCATGTTTTCACTTATGTGGTTGGTTTGTGTGTGTTGGCCGATCATGGTTTTCCAGTGCGTGTGATGTGTTGGGTGTGGGTGGTACGTTGTTCTATGTGGGGGACAGAGGGACATGCGTGTAGAGGCATTGGTTTTGATGGTGTGTGGTGTGCCAGTGGTGTTATTGTTTTTCAATTTTTTTGGGTGTTAACCCAAGTTCTGAAGTGCCACGTCTTCCCGATAGGATGTGCTCTGTGTGGGGAACATGGGGACATGTGTTTCGCTGTGGGTGGGGAGTCATCGTTTTGATTGTGTGTGGTGTGCCGGTGGAATGTTTTATTTGCGGGGTTTGTGTGGTGCCCCGTTCGTAGTGGTTTTAATTATTTTTTTCCCCCTGTTATGAATCATATGTTAACATTCGCAGGAGGATGGACAATGAAATTATGCTAATATGTTGTTACGACAATGTGAATGTCACTATTAATCTACAAGTTCCATTTCAATTTGATGACGTGGTTAATGGTGTGTGTGAAATGTTTGATGGGCTCACACCTGCCGATGTATGTTTCTACTTCAAGATGCCCGGTTATAAAAATTTCATATTATAGAACGATGTTGATGTGGCGAACATGGTGTGTCTTGCACGGTCTTTTCAATTGCAATGCATTGATATATTAATTGAAGTACGACGTGCACCAGACGGGGACAATGCTAACAACCAATTACAGACAGCTCATTGTCACCTGACAGATGTGTTTGACGAGTCAGACTTGGATGACGAAGATGATTTATTGGCAAAATTTTACCCTCATGTTGACAATGTGTTTTTGTCTGCCCAATGGGCTAACGGGATTCAATGTATTGGCCAAAGTTTTGAAGGTGGAGTAGATGAATTCCGAAGTGTTCTTCGCAAGTATGCTGTCGAATGTGGCTTTCACTTTAAATATGTCAAAAACGATTCTGTACGGATCACAGCTGTATGCATGATGAGGGAATCGAAGGGATGCATGTGGTTGGTACACACACGTGTGTTATAACGCCCTCAAAAAATAATAAATATAAACCTAACATTCATGATATTCATAGACAAGAGAATAAAGCACATTTCCATTCATCAAAGTATTCTTACAAAAGTATTACATTTTGACAACAAAAGTAAATGCCCTACTGGCTTACAACTTTCCAAGCCAACACTTGGTCCCAAAAAGAGAGTACTAACTCAAATACATATTAAGCCCTTGGCTTGAATTTACAGGTAATACCAAAAGAGAACAACAAAAATAATCAAAAGAGTCTTCAACTCCCAAGACCTTCCAAACTACGTCCTTGGTGGTGGCATAACACCTGAACCTGAAAATGATGTCCCATATAGGGTGAGCCAACGCCCAGTAGAGATATGCTAAACATAATATGATCAATAACTAAAACATTGGCATATGACAAATGTTTAACTCATATAAACAAATATGCATCTCTTTCCATTTTATTATCCAAACCAATTCATCGATATGGTTCTCAATTCATCCAGACAGTTCAAATGAGACTACAGCTCATATTAACAATACTTCGATTATAATCAATTAACATGAGACTACAACTCATATTATTAACACTTCATTACTTCCATTCATCTACGTTATGCAAACGTAATCAAGATTTTGGGACTTTCACCCTGGACACCCCGGCTAACTTAGTTATCAATGGAGTCCATCCCCTATCTCCTCCCAAACAGGTTTGAGAATGCATCCCCTATCTCCTCCCAAACCATGGAGTACATCCCCTATCTCCTCCTAAACAACATACATATACAATGTATTTAAACACTTATCATATACAATGATCAAGCCAAGCACATATCCAATGTGTTATTTCATCCATCATATTCAATGACATACTCAATTGATTAGTTTTAATTCACATAATCATCATGCAGTGTGTACAATAATCAAGACTATCCTCCACCGATAGCCCAAAACAATTATTTCTAAACAGATAATAAATTATCAAACAGATAAATTATCTACAATTTCTAAGGTGAGTGATTAATCAATCCAACTCCACCATTAAATCTCACAATTACCCAATTTCATTATTTCCAATTCAATTTCATATTTCCATAACTTTTCCAAATTAATTATACTAATTTATTCATCACAATAAATTAGGGGTTTTCTCCCCCTTTTCTCAATATTGACCCAAAGGTCCAAATATCATCAATGAACATCAAAAATCTCATTTTAAGACCCAAAATACACATGTATGGGTCAAATGAACAAAACTCCTCTTTATACATTTTGAAACCCTAACACCCAAAATTTCCCAACTTCAACATTAAATCAAATTGACCACATGTTTATGTCAAAGACCATAAATATGAGTAGTTATCCCTACCTCAAATTTCGGAGCTCAAAGGAGAAGAAGAAGAAAACTCAAGATGTTCCAAACACCATTTTTTTTCGGATCCAAACGAAGGCCACGCCAAGCTCCACACTTTTTACAAAAGGACTAGGGATGAAGATCACTAGAGCTAGATGAGTTCATAGAGAGAAGGTGTATTCTAGAGAGAGGAGCTCTCAAATGAAGTTTTTGAAAAGCTACAGAGAGAGAGAAAGTCGAAAAAGTGGTTCAAAATGCTTCATCTCGGACTGATATACTACATAACCTGCTCGAGCGTAGAACACCCCACTCGAGCGTCAGACACAGACCCCCGCTCAAGCATGGAAAGCGCCGCTCGAGCATCGAATGCATACTTCCAGAAGTTCTGCAGACGAGGGTCCTCGCTCGAGCGTGAAAGTCGACGCTCGAGCGTCCGATGACCTGCAGAGAAAAGTATTGAAGGTTGAATAATCTCGCTCGAGCGGAGGAACAAAAGCAAAGGGCCCACTCGAGCGTCAAAAGCCCCGCTCGAGCGTGAAGGCCAAAATCTGGGCATCAACTCTTGGTTTCTAAACACAACCAACCTGTTCCAAACCTGCCCAACTCAACCTAAAACTCAAATACAAAGATTAAGCGATGGAAATGCGATACAGACAACAACAATCATCCACGGAACCGAGTCCGGGTTACAATAAACAATGAAGGGAAAATTAGGATCGCTATATGTTTTGCATGCCAACGGATTTTTCTACCTTCGCAAGTGGAATAAGGAGCACATTTGTGGTGTAGTTGTTCGATTCCCCAAAAAACCCCAGGGCTGGTTCAGATTTAGTGTCTGATGTTATTTCTGATCGGGTACGTGATAAGCCACTCACGCAGCCCACTGATGTTGTCTACGACCTGAAAAAAGATTACGGATTAGAGGTTAGCTATTGGGTTGCATGGTTAGGTGTTGAAAAAGCTCGAGGGGGAGATGTTTGGTGCACACTTCATATCGTTCGACCAATTGCGGTGGGACAGTTCTATTGTCATTGAAAACAACCCTGGAAGTTACGTCAATATTGAGTACGATGAACACAACAACCGTTTCATAAGGTATTTCATATCATTCAAAGCATGTATCGATGGGTTCAATCATTGCTAGCCATTGCTATTCTTGGATGGGACTTTTCTGAAGGGAAAATTCAAGGGGCACTTGTTAACCGCTACTGCGAAGCATGGCAATCAAGGTACTGTTATATTGTTGACACAAATCATTTTCGTTGTACAATAATAATTTCATTATTTATTACCAGGACAATGTTTTAGTGTACATTGCCTCTCATACATGTTATTTGATCTCAACAAAACACCACCAATATATCTGCAAAACTAACTCACAACAACCCTTACCAGGTCTCTTCCCTTTAGCCATTGCAATTGTTGATTCAGAAAACACCACAAACTGGGCCTGGTTCTTGGGACATCTCGCAAATGTTGTCAACAGTGACAGGACCCTTACGTTCATATCTAACCAACATGCGGGCTTATTAGAATCACTATCGATCATATTCCCCATAGCCCATCATGCATTTTGCCTACAACATTTGCAGTGTAACTTGCAACATAAGTTGCGATATGTTAACACTTCATATAGAGCTGGAATATTGACTAAATTTCGTGCTTGTGCTTACGCACCCACTGTGGCTTCATTTACCCAATGCGTCGAAGAATTTACCAAATGTGAACGGAAGGTTGTTCCCGCGTTCTTAAAAGACTTACCCCTTCAATACTGGGCTAATGCTTACTTCCAGTATGTATTTCACTCTTTACTTTTTCTTTCCACTTATATTCCACGTCACAATTGCTTGCGTGTCATATTTTTTTGGCATTTGTCTACATTCTCACACATATTGTATTTCTCCAACACCAGCGGTTCACGGTACGGCGAGATGAGTTCCAACGCCGTTGAGTCATTCAACTCGTGGATACAGGAAGCATGCCACCTACCAATAACTCAACTGGTTGATAGTATTTAGTGAAGATTATGCGTCAAATGGCGAAACGTCGAATAAAAGCACAAGCGTAGCCCGGTGTTATTTGCCCAAAAATGGAAGCTCGGTTGGTCAAAGCGTACAATAAAGGCAGATCATGGCTTGTAAGCCAATCTAGCAACACAGTCTTCGAGGTCCACTCTTTTCCATCCGTCATGGTTGATGATGACAAACGTACATGTTCCTGTTTCAAGTGGCAAATCAATGGATTTCCATGCTCTCAAGCAGTTGTTGCTATCCAAAATAGTGAACTCGACCTATACGACTTAGTTGCTGAATTTTACCACATCGCTGCTTACTGAAACTCATACCAACAAAACATACAACCCATTCCAACTGTTGACAAACCACCATTCAGTCCTGACAATTTTGTCATACAACCACCGTCGGTCAAACGACCACCAGGCTGACCCAAAAAGAAAAGGCTTCTTTCCAAAGGTGAAGAAGTGCAACAAATTCGATACGGCTGGTGTCAACGCATGGGTAACCACAACCGCACAACGTGCAAGGAACCAATTTAGCTTCACACGCACAGTCCTACATTTCTAAATTTCAAACTTTGTTTTATTGCAATTGCTATCTCTCTAAATAATTGGGTATGCCACACCCATGTTTACTACAAACAATTTACAGCTTCCAGTTTATAAGTACCGAGTGAACAATTTATACCCCATTACCATGAAATTTATTTCAATTCATGACAATATTTTGTTCCAAAAGTATGTGTTTTTTTATGAAACTTATTGTGTGTATCCTGTTAACATGTTAAACTACTTAACATGTCATACGTAAATTATTATCTTCCAGCGGTACGACTTCAACAACCTCGTATGTTGTCAACAGTCCACGATTTCCGTCACATTACTTTCACACCCACAGCATACGAACCCACCATTGCCATACATTCAATTCCCACACCTAAAACACATTACACATATAAGGGCATTTACGTTTCCGCAATCCATGCATGGACCTGTTTCTTAAAACAAAATAGTGTATCTTACCGTCCCACCTACTCACTATACTTGCATGATACATTCCACTATGTTCTCATCAACAACATATATAGCATGCACAATCGCACAAAATATGGTGAAAATTTCCCATTATTAAACAAAACATTTTCACGGTCAAATAAAACCGTACGTTTCCCTCAAAAAAATATTATGAAACACTGTTTTAATTACATTTCAAAAACCCAAACTCCAACATGTACCATAGTGGTGCAAGCCAAAAAAATTAATGACTCAAAAAACAGTTGAACAGGGAATGGTCTTCGTACCCAGCTAATTAATCATCATGAGTTTGTTCCAAACATGTCACAAAAAAAAAAAAAAAAAAAACTACATCTCAACTAGCATACTTCTACTCTTTCAAACCACGTGCTGGATCGTTCACAAACGCCTTAACCATATTTGCACGTAGTACGATGCAATTAGTTCCTTATAGCGAATGTTCCATGTCGCAACGATGCACATACTGTCACATAATAGCACACACAATGACCCCACAATCGAGCCTGCAAAAACAAAAGTTGTTACATGTAATCAGCCAAACGTGCGCTAACCACAACATTACAAAATACAATCCCCCCAACAAAACGCAAACACAATTAACTTACGTCCCCGATTTTTGTTGCGGACACTTGGTCACAAATTCCAGCGGGCTGCTGAAATTTGCCAAAATGCTTTGCTCATCTAACCAGAAATCATGCAAAGTCTGCTTCATCACATTCGTCACACGTTCTTTCTGCCATAATTCACAAAAACCAATAAAACAATCTTCAAAAACATAACCCACACAACAATTATAGAATCACAAAACAAATGAAAATATTACTCTCACAAATCATGCTAGTAGAGTTGTTACATTGTGATGTACATCAGCTCTGTCTCCACGCTGCCTCATCGAATTGTAATGTTTCCAACTCCCGTCTTTCGTATCATACACTACAAGCATCCAATGACCATCGTGACACATTGGGAAGTGGATGAACCAACACTCGCTCGTAGCAGACACATTCGTACGAACAAACTTCTCTATTGCTCGTACATCATCGTTTTTCACCATATCCTGCAAAACATACATACCATCAACACAACACACAGGCACAGAAATCAAACAATGTACACTACACAACTATACAACTCACCAAACACACACTACTAAATAAGTATAACTTGTCAGCCAACTCATCGTCCCCATACATCCTCAAATGATCGCTTTTAAGCAACTCAACATACGCATCAATCACCTGCCAATAAACAAAAACAAATGAATAACATATATTCACATAACACCTATGCCTCGTATGTTGTTCCATAAAACTTCATTCCCCCATATGTGAACGAATATCACATTTTAATTCAAAATATTTACAATCTCACATTTCCACGAATGCTATTTGAACGAATAACATGTCTCAATCTCACATCACTGAAGTACACCACCACACCAACTGCACCATCCTCCCACATGACCGCCCTAGACACACCAACATTTATCAGTTGCTACAAAAATTTACATGACAACAAGTTTTAACAAATCCAAATAAAATACAGACGTACTGATCACCATGCCTATCATAACCTTGCGTGATCCTAGACTTTTCTTCCACTGTCATCATTTTCCACTCACCCAACCTGTTGTTTATATCAAATCCGGACCACTTCTTTCTAGTTACAACCACTACATCCACATCAATAACTCCGTCATTCTTAACACAATCATCATCTCGCACCACAACGCAACTATCTGTGACTGACTTCCTATTACGCCCATGTAAGAGGGGGTACTCAAAATCCGGCAATTTCCGTGGCTGTCTAACTTTTTTTTTAATGTTACGGACAAACGATGTTTGCAACCCTGTAACAATTACACCCTCATCCACGTCAGACACCCCCACATTCACACAACTAGCAACACTTCTCCCACACTGCCCACCACCCGAATCAATAACTTCACATCCGGCCTTCGCACCCACAGCCTCGTCACACATAGGTGCACCTCCCTATCGGCCCTAATCGGCGACACATTGTATACCACTTCACCTCCAAACCTAACACTTGCATCACTAACTCCAACGCCGTCACACCGCACCTCCACTCCCCGAAAAGCTTGCGTCACCTCGTGCACATCATGATCAGTGAGCTGATCCTTAAGTACCAATACACTCCTCTGCAATCCCATATTCTCTTTCTTCAACTTATCCACCTCATTATTCTTAATTCCCAGCACACACTCAAAACCCCCTACAATGTTCACAGCTTACGCCTCTAGTTTCCTTTTCAGACCAGCAACTTCTTCCTCAAGCAATGCAATCATTTCATCTTTTTTTTTATTCTCTAATTTCGGGATTGCGATTGCACTGATAGCTTCATTCAGTTTACTGTCATTCACCCCCTCATTGCCTTTCGCAACTGTGGAACCATGTAACGCGTCTATTCCATTTCCCCCCACTGTTAAGTTCGGTTGGTGCCCTTCCCACGAACTGCACTCTTCACGTCCATCGCCAAATCCAAATTCCAAGTTTTCTGTATGCATCACAGCCTCAGTGTGTCTGCCATCGCCCTTAAATTCATCCACAAAAGCCACATCACCTCCAACACAATCAAACACATCTGACTCAACATTTTCAAACACAACAACATCCGCTCCCACCAATTCACATTCATATTCGAACGACCTAAGTCGGTCAACTTTAACCTGCACAAACACAAACATATTACCATCACGAATGACAAAAAACTCAACACAAGTTCCAACAGTAAAATACATGCCTTCACATAACAACCAAACCCATCACACATACCTGAAAATTAACTAGACCGGAGAGATCGACCCCCTGAGCTTTACTCAACAATTTACGAATGTCCCATTTCATGAATCTGGAGAACATGTTATCCGTTTGCGGCTCAAGTACTGTTGAATGTTCACATATCCAATACTAAACATAACAAGAAAATAAAATATCAGCCTATTAATATATCTTCCACAAGTATGTGTTACAACAACTACTTAAATTGAACATTCACATACCAATAAAGCGACCACGCAGCCCGTCACCTTCCACGTCATACGATGAAACTCTTTCACTGGGCCCATCAATGCTGTCATTATTGCTCTAGTCCAGTCGTACATCCTCACAGTGTTCAAGTCATTCATATACCGAACAAATGCCCAATTTATTGTTTCACCTGAGTTTGCGAAAAAAAGCTTGCCACACATGTACAACGCCAAAAGCTTTGCTACATCTTCCTCATCTTGCCTGGTCCGCCCGTTTACAGCTTCAAGAAACAAACTTTAATGAGTTTTGATGTTAACCGCGTCGTGTCATAGCACCTACGTTGAATGAAGTCAGACACAGGTCACTGACTTGGAGATAAATCCAAACATCTCTTCCTGCATTGCAGACCAAAAATTAGTCTCACGTCGCTACTACCAAATTTCACACTGGCCCCTTCAATATGAAACGCATTATCCCGCGGATCATACGTTCTTATAATCTTCGAAATCAGATCATCACACTTCTTGAATTCATTGTGGTTCAAATTGTTGACGTGGATCGCCTCGATCATAATCCAAAACGGCGTTCTCCTTAGTTGTTTCAGATGTGCCTCCCTCAGTTTTGCTGAGCTAACAAGTTTGATTATATCAGCAACATTTGACCGGTAGTTAATCCTCGTGTGTGCCTACCGCTGTTGGTATTCAGTACCCTTATTCACATTACGTCCTACTGCATTGTGCACAACCTTTGTCTGTTTGAAAAGGATGCGACCCTCTATTTTCACACCCACATTGTTTGCCTTCGACCCAGATGCTTTTGCAGCCCGTCGCTTCTCACTCGATCGAGTCCACGGACTACGTATCGTACTGCAATTTGCAACATCACACACAAACCAATTCAAAAAAAAAATTACAACAATCACAGATACAACTACACAAAGAAAATACCCCACACAGAAACACCTCCGTTGCATTGCCATGTCATGCACCCTTCCGTGCCCTTGCATGGCACGAAAATAACCACCAACAACACCACATATCCACTCAACCAAAACAAACCAGTAAACAACACACCCTACAACATTACCACACCACAACAAAAACCAACATGAAACACAAAAAACCCAACACAAAGCCACATACCCCACGGATACATTGACACACCATGTCACACAAAACACAAAAACCCCACCACAAAGAAAACAACAAAACCCACACAACAAAAAACAAAACCTCCCCCACAAACAAAACCCCTCCCCAAATCATTGTTCACCACCATAAGTGGCCCCAACCATCAATGCCCATATCCTAGTGTTCTTTCCACCTTATTCCCCACACAAACAACCAACCAAACCACACCACACACCACCTCACAACTCCAACCACACAACAATCCACACAAAACCCAAAAAAAAAAACACATACCCCACCCTCAAATTGTCAAACCATGGCCTGCGACCTCCACAACAGTACCACAACACACACACACAAACCTCACACATACCCCCTACCATACAGTACAAACAATATTTTAAACCAACCCACACATACACACAAACACCCAAACCCCACAAACAAACCATTCTTTTTACCAATACGTGTGGTCCCAAACATCATTGTCCCCCTGACACACTTTCTTCCACCCCTTAACCCCACAAATACAACCAACCACCGGACAACACCCAACAACAAACACGCACACAAAAACCCAAACAAATTACTAAAACACAATACTCAACAACATACTTGAATAGCTCATAACCATT
Organism: Camellia granthamiana; assembly: GCA_036172215.1. Lineage (NCBI taxonomy): Eukaryota > Viridiplantae > Streptophyta > Magnoliopsida > Ericales > Theaceae > Camellia > Camellia granthamiana. The sequence continues at coordinate 1,227,769 of JAXFYN010000027.1, forward strand.
ATTAAATCAAACGAACGAAATCGATAGGGAAACTACATAAATCCAATGTACCACACTGACAAACACAAATACCAAGACACAATGTTACGAAACATACCCATCCCGTCCATGAAAGAACTATTTCAGAGCAACGACGAAGGATTATGCGAACTAGGGTTCCGTTATCGTCAATTGTTTGCAACGTCACACCGTTCGATCGACAAACAAAACACAACAACAGCAATATCGATCCAATCAGCCTCCCAAACATAGTCCTTTCTACACTCGAATAAGGCAACGGCATATTTGGTCAAACAAAATTTTGAATTTGTTGGCAATCACACATCTAGGGTTTCCGACGATGCAAAATAGGGAACCACAATGACTGTGTGAACATGGATGCACAAAACGGGTTAACCTTTCACGGGGTGTGGGTATGTGGGTGTCAAATCCGTTACAATTGGAAACCCTTGTATATTGGGTTGTGGGCCTTGTGTCAACCACCAAACATACCAATCCAGCCCAAAAACCTCCTTATGCGGTTTGGCATTCTGTGACACCCTCACAATGTATCACGTGCAACACACCACACATCCCTTCACTACTCACCCGCGTGAGCCACACACGCGCCAAACCCAAAATACGCCTCAACCAGTTGTAATGCATCTAATAACATCTAAATGAGGGCATTAAGGTCCCTCAAAATATCCCAGGACTAAACGGTTTTGTAGAAAAAAAAATGGGACCAATTGGATCATAAGTTTAAAATTTGAGATTTATTGGTAAATCTCCCTTGGGTAATGATATATAATTAATAATAATAAATTATATAAATTTTATATATATAATAACGTGTTTTAATATATATATATATATTTTTTTTTTTAAATATAATATTTATAAAGATAAATTTATTTCAAAGAATAATATTGCGTATCATTCTTGTAAATTTTTTGGGTAAATAATACTGACATCTTTTAAGGTTTCTGTTTAATATAGATCTTCCTCTCACACTTAAAAAATTACATTCTCCTTCTTAAGGTTTGTAATTTCATTACAAATTGCTTTTTGGATTGCTAATGTCATATCTTAAAAAAATTAAAAAGATCATTTTGTCCTTTTTTTTTTACCATTTCTTCTTCATGTCATCATGATTATATTATATAACTTTCCATCATTAAATTTTACATGAATATATTCTTATTGAGTGATGATATACAAATATAAATTTTATAAAGAATTCCAAGCACGATGATGTAACTTAATAGAGACCTTTCACTTTAAAACAAAATATCCATAAACATGATTTATATTTACAATAATATCACTATAAAACATTTTTATGATATTTTTTGTATAAATTTTTGTATATAAATATAATTTTTCATTTTTATTTTCACCATTATATCTATTATTCTAGGTAGGCAACCTAAGAGAGGGGTGAATTGCATTATTAAAAATAATTTCATAATATTAAAAGTAATAATCAAAATATTTGAATTTTAACAAATAAATAATAATCAATATAAAAGTGAAAGAGATAGCGAAAGAAATCAAACACAGTGATTTATAGTGGTTCAGCATGTCAGGCCTACATCCACTCCCCGAGTATCCTCCTCAGGAATTTTTCCACTATTCTTCAAATAGTAATTACACAACTAGTTTCACAGGTGCTAGTAAACTTTTACAATAAATGACCAATCCCCGATCACTTCGACTAGTTTAGAATCCGGTACTTAGTCACACCTAATCAAGTAATTTTATCTCAAAAATCACTCATAAAAATATTTCAACCATTTTTTAATCTGGTGCCTAATCACACCTAACCTAAGTGATTTTATCCCAAAAAATCACTAACAAAAACTCTATCTTTTTACAAGAATAATATGAATAATAGATAGAAAACCCTTTTACAATTTTGCTCAAATTCTCAACGAATTTTCTCACAGAAAATATAACTCAATAAAGTACAATACAATATTTGAGAATATTTCAATATAACAAAATTTTCTCTTCTTCACTTCTTATTTTTCTCCAACCAAAACAATTCTACATATACCCAAACATATATCTGTTGGGGAGGCAGACAGTCCTCTTCTGACTTTCTGACACTTGAATTACATACACGGTGAGGAGCATGTGCACAATTCTTTTGTCAGAAATGGCAAGCGAATATTTGAATTAATAGGTTAAAAGTCACTTTTGATGAATAGTGTTCTGCTAATTTTTCTTTCAAACTTAACGAATTTCAAATGTTACACAGTAACTATATAGTAGCTTTTCTATTAAAATATTTGACTACAAAGTAATTTCTTTATTAAAATATTTGAAAGCATAGTATAATCTTTAAATAACATTTATAACATATACATCATACCACATATATTTTAATAGATAATATTTTTTGTCAAAAAATATAAAATATGTATATTAAAAAATCATAATTTATCCCATAATATTTTAGATATCATCAAAATCAAATCATATGATTAACAATATCTGGATTAAATCAATTTAATCTAGACATATTTAAAAGTATAAAATTTGTACAAAATTTTTAAAAAAAAATTCATTGAATTCAACAAAATAAGATAATATATTGAAATTTTATATTTCTTTTATTTTTTTATTTTGTGAATTTAAAAAAAAAATCACAAAATATTATACCTCTTAAGTATATCTAGATTAGGTGTATCTAAAAAAAAAATTAAAAATTACTTCAAATATTAACAAAATTAAGTAAAAATTAAAAAAAAAACATGAAAAATAAATAATAAAAAAACTAATTTTTTGTGTGACTTAAACCAAAAAAATGATTGTTATTTTCCTTGAAATAACATGAACAAAATATCTGTGTTATTTAATTATTTGTTTAAAGGCTAAGGGACAAATATGTCATTTTAACTCACAGGATAAGAGTAATTTTTCAAATGTGAGGGGGATGTGTATTAAATAGAAATTTCAGGGAGTGTTAGTGTAATTTACCTTCTTTTTTTTTTATAGATACAATTTTTTAATTTTTAATTTTTTTTAATGTTTTTCATGGAAACAATCCCGGAGATGTGAGAGAGTTGTTGCTATTAGAGTTGTGTAAAATATTATTGAATCTGTTAAAATTGTATTGATTCGCACCATTCTATCCGTTAATTGCGAATTAAAATTTAAAATTTATAATCAATTTTCGAAATCGTTTCACTCTGCTATAGGTAGTACATATATATTTTTTGACCTCTAATGAAATATCAAAGTAAAAATCAGTGTGAAAGAGATTTAAGATGCGAAATTTATTATAAATTAATAGTTTTATATATATATATGAAAAATATTATGTAAATACCTAATAATTGGGTAACAGCTTGCTTGGTTCCATTTTTCCAAAAATATTTTTCAGAAAATTCTACTTTCTTATTTTTCGTGTTTTTTTGTTTTTACTGAATTTTTTTAATATTTTAAGCAATTTTTTTATTTTTTAGACACACCTAACATAAATACACCTAAAAAGTAAAAAAATTTAAAAAAAAATCTTTTAAAAATTCACTAAATACAAAAAATACAAAAAAAAAATACAAGAATTCAATACATTTTTTGTATTTTTATGTATTTATTAATTTTTTAAAATATTTTTTCAAAAATTTTTTACTTTTTAGATACATCTAAGTAAGGTGCATCTAAAAAAGTAAAAAAAATATATTTAAAATTTTAAAAATATTCACTAAAAACAAAAAACAAAAAAAACACGAAAACCAAAAACTACACTGAATATTTTTCAAGGCGCCAATCTATCTCAAATTGTTCAAACTACAATTTAATTATTTATCAATTTATCAATTTACCCTTTAATTTATAATTTTATTTCGAAATCGTTTAAATCCAACCGCGGAGAGAGAGAAACAGGAGAGAAAGATGGAGTGTGGAGTCTAACTTGGTTGACTATTACTCCTTTCGTCTTAAAATATTAGTTCCTTATTTTATTTTTTATTGTTCTAAAATATTAGTCCATTTTTAAAAATCAAGGATTAAAATAATATAAATTTTCTATTTTGCCCTTCTTTTAAATTCATTAATAATACAAAAAACACAATTATGACAATTGATATTCTTCAAAAAATGTACTATCAAAGGGTAATTTTGAAAAATTAATTTTTTTTTAAGTGTAATAATTATATTATCAAAAAAAGTTAAATTTCCCAAAAAGTACTATTATTTTGGGATGAAACGAGCACATAACTCAGGAATTTATCAAAATTTGAAATCATATTCATGAGACGGTCCACAACAACAAAGAATTTTTTTTTCATAATATTCTAAAAAAATAAATTATTTACGGAAGTAACATACTTTCCAAATTATTTAACAAACTAACCTACTTTTTGAAATTATTTTTTCAAAATGCAATTTTATGACAAAATCGTATCTTCAAAATACACTTTCATGATGACGTGCCCACATGAAGTTGCCAATATAACTATATTGAAATCTCATTTTAAAAATGCAAGTTTACCTCAAAGTTGTATTTTCAAAACGTAATTTCAACACTACCATATCACAATTTCAACATTAATGCAAAAATGATGTTTCAATACTCATTTTGAACCTAAGATTGGGTTATGTCATTTTGTAAATGAAAAAAATAAGATTGGGTATTACATTTTGAAAATGAGATTTTAGTTAAATCGATTTTCAAGAAATGTTTTTGGCATGCACTAAAATAGCACATCCTATTTTAGCACATTATCATATTTAGGTCATAATCATCTTATTTGAGTCACATCACCTATCTATCATATCATTTCAAACTCAACCCATATTTAATTTTTTTTTTTGTAAACAATCAAAAAGTATACTTATTTAAATTATTCCAAATACCCAAGAAATACGATTTTACCAAATCACAATTTGAAAATGCAAAATAATGAAATTGCAATTTCAAAATGTAATTCTGTGTTGAAAAATAGTTAATATAGCAAACTTGTATTTGTATATAATCCAAAATCATACGATTTCATTACATAAAAATAAAAAATAAAAAAGTTTGTTATCTTAACTATTTAATGAAATCGCATTTATGTACTGAATAAAATTTTATTATCTTAAATATTTTTCAACATGGAATTGCATACCAGCTCTGTATACTAACTATGTTTGATTTCATTTTGAGAATTTGATTTCTACAACAAAAAAAAAAATTAAAAAAAAAAAAGCTTGAAACTAATTTAGTAAAAAAATGAAAAATAAAAACACTCATTACTTTGACATGATTTTATCTTTTTTTTAAAAGCACAAATATTTTTAAAAAATTGAAAAATTATTTTTTAATTTTTATTTTTGTCAAATTAGTTTTTATTTCTTGAAAACAAATAATAATAAAAACATATTCTAATATTATACAAATCATTTTTATTTTGTATTTTCAAATTATGATACCAAAAAATCGTGTTTCCGATATTATGATTTCTTGAAAATTCACTTAAAATGTGATTTAACGGATATCTCCTTTTTAAAATGCAATACCAACCTTATGTTGAAATCACATCTTCAAAATAGAATTTCATATTGAAATATCATTTTCAAAATAGGCACGTTATGTTGAAATCACATTTTGAAATTATAATTTCATGGCAAGGTTGAAAATATGTTTTGAAAATGCAACTTCAAAGTAAACTTATGTTTTTAAAATGTGATTTCAATATGCTTGCGTCAGCACCCTTAGGTGGCCATATCACCATAAAAGTGCATTTTGAAAATGTGATTTTGTCATGAAATAGCATTTTGAAAATGCAATTCCAAAAAGTGAATTAATTTGCTAAATAGTTTAAAAAGTGTATTATTCTCATAAATAGTTTGATTTTTTTAGAGTATTCAGAAAAAAAAAAAAAAAAAAAAAAAAACTCCAACAACAAACCTACACCATTCATCTAAAATTCATAGTTTATAAGGAAATTCTAATATACACATCTTTGAAAGGCATGTACAATATGCATCTTTAATTATGTCATTTTTTTAATTATGATCAATTTTTTTTTCTTTAGTTGTGATATTATTTTAGTTATGACTCATAAGATTTTAAGTTACGTCTCATGTTGTGTCTGGTTTTTTTTTTTTTTTTTTTTTAGTTATGACTCAAAAAGTATAAAATTATACTATTTTTTTTAATTATAAGATGCATAGTATTTTCCTAAACTTAATGAATGATATTTGTAAAAAGTGACCCGGGTAAGTGTGAGAAATGAGAGAAGGGAGTGTAGTCATTCACTGAGAGCATATTTCATCATTATGTATTCATTTTCTTCAGTACATTTTTGTTGCAATTAAAATAACTTTTCACTAATTTTTAGTTGTTTTCTCTACATACGACTGTATTATATTTTTTCTATATTGTTATGTTTCAGAACCACCATACATTTTAAATAAATTTTTTTGGAAAATTTTAAATCAATCCAAATGACAAACTAATTTTTTTGATAGAAAGAAGTTCAATTAATACGGAGAGTCATTACATGAAAAAGCAAAGGAGAGGGCTAGTTCCTCTCATACACAAGTCCAACCATGTCAGCAGAGAGTATGGGCCTAATCGAGTCAGAAGGGTCCTCATAAATTTCCAGGTCTTCTTGCTGATCAGCACCAATGTGAGCCAATGCATCTACACACTTGTTTGTCTCATGGAAGATGTGTTAGACTGTGCTTCCTATTCTTTGAGTCAGAAATTTGATGTCTTTAACTAAGCCTCTGTATGGATAGTTTGGATGAGTCCCATCCCATCATGGATTATTTGCACCGCATCCAGGCAGTCGGTTTCTATCACAACCCCTTGCCGCCCTTTCCCATCAATGATGGTTGTGCCGCGGTAAATGGCCCAAATCTTTGCTTCAATACTGGTTGCAGCATCTAGTTTTCCTGTGTAGCCTAGGACCCATGACTCTTCTCATCTCTAAAGAGGCCGCCATAAATTTAAATAGTTTCAGACCTCTTTGATCAGTGTTAAGGGAGCATTGAAAAGCTTCATGAATTTCAAGGGTATATTGAAACACTTGGTTTAAACTGTCTTGAGTATGTAGATGGAATTGTAATTCCTCCTGAATGTTTTGTGGTGTTTCATCAAAACAATCCTAAACATATGAGAGAAAACGGAACAGGCAGCTGAGTTGGGATTTCCAAGCATCCAAGAAGCAAGCTCTAAAATTGGCCAATAGATAGAATGGTTAGCAGAGTACATTGGTATAACGAATATTTACAATGTGTCCCAATATGTGCACTACCCATTATGTATATATTTTTTTAATAAAAAAATTAATCCTTTAATTTAAAGTGTTAAGCACTTTGATTTTTTGTTTTGGCATTGATAGGATGTCAGTGAGTTAATAAATTATGTTATAACGAGAAGGTCGCAGTCGCTCCATCAATCACTACAAGAAATTGTACTTTTGGCGACTAAATTTTTAGTCGCCAAAAGTCAGATTTTAGTCGCCGAAAAGTTTTTCCAACTAAATAGTTTGGTCGCCGGCTTGGTCGCGGGAAGATTGTCGGGAAGGTATTGGCGACTAAAAAATATTTGGTTGCCGAAAGTCCAAAATTGGCAACTAACCAATTAGTCACCAAAAGAAAAGGTATTGGCGACCAATTTTTGTTTAGTCGCAGAAAGTCAACAATTGGCGACTAAAAATTTAGTCGCCCAAAGTTTTCAATAAATGTGCTTTTTGTTTTAGCTACAAAAATATTTTGTCGCTAAAAACATCGCACTCCTTTTTGGCTACCAATTTTTTAGTCACTAAAATCATGGTACTCCTTTTCGGCTACTAATTTTTTAGTCGCCAAATTTTTGCTACGAACTATTTAGTCGCCAATAAATTCCCTTTTTATTTTTTGAGTACTAAATGTTTAGCCAAGTTCCAAAATAGTTCAAAAAATTAAAAAAAATCCTTCTGATTCATTATTATTTTTTGTACGTTTTTTTGGTAAGAAGTCAAACATCATTCTTTGTAGGTTTTATTAACCCACATTTTACGTAAAGAGTCTCAAAAAAAAAAAAAAACCGTTAAAAAAACTGTTTCTTCATCACTCTCTCACTTTTATATTCCTCCCCACAATTCATTTGATCTCAAATCTTAGGTTGTTAATCCTGTTAGAATGGTTTCTGAAAAAATCTGGAAATAAAAACAAAATTTTTCTAAATTTTGGTCTAATTTTTAGGTGGGACCCATGCATCGTATTCCGTGGGTCTAAGTGGTAACGTATTCTACGTCGCGTTGTGATTCACGTGGTATATTTGGTTGCTTAAAACCATTATCAGGTGAATGGGAATTTGAAGCCAAAGTGAGCTCCATAGAAATGGAGTTGTTTGTGGAAATTCCTTAAGATTTGGAAAATGGCTTGTCCTACATTGGTTTGGTAGGAAGAATTTTGTGGGTTTATATAGCTTGTAATTATAACTTGAGGAGGGCCCCAAGGGGCACCCCAAGTTTGTAGAAGGGAGAGGTTATTGGCAAATTGGGCTAGACCCATTGGACCCAAAAATAACCATGCGCCACCATCATCCGGGAGGACTGGGCCTTAGCACTGGTGCGTAGTGTGAGGTTGGGTTGGGCTTGTCCAGCCCAATACTAATCTTTTTTGGGCTAAAAACATTTGAATTTAATTTTATTTTTGATAAAATAAAATCTGTTTGAATTCAAATTGGTTTGCACTTCTTCAAATTTTCAAATCTGTCCAGTTCTGTTTCTATACAGATTTTATCTGTCCGAAACAAATTCAAATCTATGCAAGAGATTCAGTTATTTGCTCAAAATTCAAATCGAACAAGTTGAATCTGTTCAAACAGTGCCGAACAGGTACTATATCTGTTCAAAACAGAGTTGCTACCTGCTGGGTTCAAAATGCAAAGCCACCAATCCATCTATAAATAGACTAGCCCTCATTTGATGTTTTAATTCAATTCTTTTCGTCCAAATAATTCTGCAACTATTCTCTACATATTGTTGCATTATTTTCTTGTGAGAAAGAGTATAAACACTTAGTGTGTTCGTTGTACGAAAAATTTGTAGTGCTGCTATTTTTCGTTAATTGATCATTGTATCTTGGGAGATAAACATCCATATTCTGAAAGCACCGTGGAGAGGACAAATCTGTCTTAAGGACACAATGTCTAAACACTGGACTTGATCAGAATATTGTTCAAGAAATTAATCAAGTAAGTTATTAATTTATTTTCTGTTATTTTTTATTTAAATCAGATTTTGATTTTATTTTTTGTAACAAAATAAAAATCTGGTTTTATTCATTTATTTTTATTTATTGGTTTGATTTTTGTAATCAAACAATCTCTCTCCTTTCCTATTTTTCTTTTGTATTCTGGTTGTCGTTTAGTACACAAACAGAATTAATTTATTTAAATACAGTGAAGATTGTCCAACAAATCCATGGTTGCTAAAAGACCCCAACATGACTCTGCTTCTTCATCTTCTTCAGTACCACCTCGCTGGAGCTATGGCGCGTTCTTGAGTTTTAGAGGTGAAGATACCTACAAAAACTTTACCGATCATCTCTACGCTGCTTTGGTTCAAGCTGGAATTCACACCTTCATGGATGATGATGAACTTCCAAGAGGACAAGTCATTTCTTTGGAGTTGCTAAAATCAATAGAAGAATCAAGGATCTCCATTGTTGTTTTCTCCAGAAACTACGCTTCTTCAAGATGGTGCCTTGATGAGCTCGTGAAGATCATTGAATGTAAGAGAACACTTGGACAATTACTTCTCCCAATATTCTACAATGTTGATCCGTCCGACGTACGACATCAAACAAGGTGTTTTGGAGAAGCATTTGGAAGACACGAAAAGCGTAATGTGGATGAGATGGAGAAGGTGGAGGTGAGGAGAGTTTCCCTCTCTAAAGCTGCTAATTTATCAGGCTGGGATTTGCAAAATGTTGCTAATGGGTAATGTTCAACGTCCTTTTAATTTTGCTGCTTCTGCTGGTATCAATTTTCATCTTTATCTAGAAAATCGTACCATATTGTTTTTACAATTTGAAGAAAAGAAAAAATGATATTTGCCTATTTTTTTATTAAAACAAACTTACGATTCATTTGTCAATAATATTAAAATTTGTTCTCAATTTTAAATGCATGCAAACCGCTATATTAACTATTAAGTATAGTTAGTTCACTTTGTAACTTTAAGATGTTTTGCATTTTCCATTTCTTAATTGCATATTGGGAGTCGGGTTTGTAAGGTTTTGTATTTCCATAATATATACTTATGTTACATGGAACGTGGATCATTTTGGTACGTGGAATGGGAACGTAGTATACCACGTGCTTTAAAATATGATGCAATAGCAGTAGACTTATATACATTACACTTAAGAATTTAAAGTAATTCTAGAATAATTTTTTTTAACTATTAAGCATTCAATAAAATGTAATTTTTTTTTTTTTTTTTCATGTAACAGAATATTTCTATGAGCACTATGACCTATTTTTGATGTTTTTGTCTTGTCAAAACTTAACTAATCTTATATTTTAGTTCATTATATTTGATTTTTTTTTTTTTCCTTCTAAGGGAACATTAAGGAAATATATTTGGAAAAACTTTTGAAATCATTTTGGATCACTAACGCTGTGTTTGGTTGGAAGATTTGGAAAGAAAAAGAGAAAATGTAAGTGAAATGTGAATAAAATATACCTACATTTCACCTAATTTCACACATGTTTTCCCTTTCCATTTCCAAATCCCCCCTCTCCCAAAAAAATCTTCCAACCAAATCCAATGTAAATTTACTGTTTTGGAACGAAAGTGTATCATATTTTGGAACGTGTGTATCAATACATAATTCTTTAGAGTATTAGCGTTTCCTGATAACACAAATATATACTTGCTCAACTTTTTATTTGAATCGAAATTGACAGGCATGAAGCAAAGTTCATTCAAAAAATTGTTAGAGGTTTTATGTAAACTGAAATATGCATTCCTAAATGTTGTTGTGCACCCAGTTGGAATAGATTCTCGTGTTAAACACATAATTTGATGTTAAGCATTGGATCAGATGATGTTTGCATGATTGGAATATATGGCTTGGGTGGAATAGGCAAGACAACCCTTGCAAAAGCTGTGTATAACCATATTTTCCTCCAATTTGAAGGGAGTTGTTTTCTTGCAAATGTTAGTGAATTTGCAGGACAATTCAATGGCCTAGTTCAATTGCAAGAACAACTTCTTTTTGAATTATTAGGGATAAAGAATCTAAAAATTGGCAATGTTGACAGAGGAATGAACTTGATAAAAGAAAGGCTCCATTCTAAAAGGGTTCTCATTGTTCTTGATGATTTGGATCAATTAAGTCAGGTAAATTCCTTGGCAGGAAATCGTGATTGGTTTGGTCCACGAAGTAGAATCATCATAACAACTAGAGATCAGCACTTGTTGAAGGAACTGAAAGTTCATGAAAGATATATGGCTGAGTAATTAAATCACACTCTACAGCTTTTCAGTTGGCATGCTTTCTGAAAAACCAATCCATTAGAAAATTATGCAGATATTGTAAATGATATAGTACGTTATGCTAGAGGACTTCCACTAGCTCTTGAAGTTTTGGGTTCTTATTTGTCTGGAAGAAACATGGTAGAATGGATAAGTGCACTTGATAAATTGCGACAAATTCCTCATAATGAAATTTAGAAAGAAAAAAAAAAAAAAAAAAAAAAAAACTTAGGATAAGTTTTGATTCACTAGATGATGACAAAATGAAGGGTATCTTCCTTGATATTGCATGCTTTTTCCTTGGAACAGACAAAGACTATGTCATTACTATACTTAATGGTTGCTTTTTCTGTGCCGAAATTGAAATTAGTGTTTTGATTAGTAGATGTTTACTGAGAATTAATGAAAAAAATGAGCTGACAATGCATGATTTACTTCGGGATATAGGGAGGGAAATTATTCGTGAAGAATTTCCCAAGGAGATTGGAAAGCGCAGTAGGTTATGGTTTCATGAAGATGTTTGCTATGTACTTGAAAAAAACAAGGTAAGAGTCTAATCTTAATTCCTTTTGGTGAGTTAGCAAGTTTTCAACTTGGAACAATAATTCGGTTATTTACTCTCTCTCTCTCTCTCTCTCTCTCTCTCTCTCTCTCTCACACACACACACACAGACACACACACACACACACACACACACACACACATACGTTCATGGTATGTGTACATACTGCTATTTACATATCCAATATTCTTCCTTCTAATTTTTCATTTTGTTTTTAAATATTAGGAAACATAAGCAGTTGAAGGTGTGATCCTAACCCTACCCATGTTAAAGAAAATACAATGGAGTAATAAAGCATTTGTTGGGATGCCTAAGTTAGGATTGCTTCAAATAAATAATGTGCACCTCAATGGAAATTTTGAACATCTATTTGAAGAACTAAGGTGGCTTTGTTGGCATTACTGCCCATTGGAGTATTTACCATACAATTTTCATCCAGAGAAACTCGTTATTTTAGACATGCAATTCAACAAAACTAAATCACTTTGGAAAGATGGCAAGGTACGACATTCTTAGCAAATTCATTCTTATTTGGGATTTGGATCAATTGAGCAGTGAATCATGAAGAAACAAAAATATATATATACATAATTTCTTATATATATATATTGTTTTAATAGAACTTCAAGAGCTTGAAAATTCTAAATCTTAGTAATTCCAAATGTCTAACAAAAAGCCCCATCTTCTGTGCACTATCAATGCTCCAGGAATTACTACTTGAAAGTTCTACAAGTTTAATGGAGCTCCATGAATCAATTGAACTTTTAGATAAACTTGTTTACTTGAATTTGAAAGATTGCCTGAACCTGAGCTATCTTCCGAGCAGTATCTGCAAGTTAAAGTCTGTTAAACATCTAAATCTCATTGGTTGTGCGAAACTAGAGGAGTTTCCAGAGCACTTGGGACATATGGAAAGCTTAACAGAGCTTCTTGCAGATGGAACAACCATTAAACAATTACCTTTCTCTATTGGACTACTGAAGAATCTTAGGAGCTTATCGTTGAAGGAATGTAATAGGCAATTCACAACTAAATCATAGTTTTCTCTCATTTCATCTTAGGTTTTATTGCGAAAAAATCCCGACTCCATAAGATTTTTACCATTCTCTATTTCAGGATTGTGTTCCTTAACAGAGCTAGATCTCAGTGAACGCAATCTGTCTGAAGGAGATTTTCTGGTTAATCTTGAGAGTTTATCATCATTGCGAGTGTTGTATTTAGAGGGAAACAATTTTCGTAGCCTACCGTATGGCTTTAGTCATCTATCCAAACTAGAAGTCCTTGGGCTGAGTTATTGCACAAGTCTTCAATCTATCTCAAATCTTCTTCTTTATTTATTGGAAGTATATCCTACTGATTGTGCATCACTTGAAAAAATATCCAATTTATCAAAATTGAAGACTCTAGAACTATGGTTGGCTAACACTCCATTTGAGCATAAGCTCTCAAATCTAGAAATGTGGTTAGGTAACACTCCATTTCAGCATAAACTCTCAAATCGTAAAAATCAAATGGAAGAACTTCATTGTTTTCAAGGTGCATGAATCATTCCCTCGGACAGACTCAACAAAAGGCTCAACAATATACCAAATCTCCCTCAACTCTCTCTCTCTCTCTCTCAGGTGCAACAATTTAGCCAAAAAAAATCTCTTTGAAAATTAAGTGAAATGTATGAAACCAAATTTATTTTAGTTATGACATATCTAATACCAAATGAGGAGGATTCCCTCTGTCATTTAGTCTCTGGTCCCCTAGAGATACCTCATTGCTTTGAAGGCAACTTTCCAATGCTCCATGGCTGGGTGACTTTGGTATCTACCTAGTAAACCCACAGCATAGACAATGTCCGGCAGTGTACACGTCTGGGCGTTGCTAGGACCAGCAACACAGACAGAGGCTGGTGACCGGTACCGGAAGAGACATTCCTCTTTCGACGTCCGTGCACCTCAATAGAAGGCCTGGTACGGTCAGAGGCAGACTCTTCGATATCACCTCTGGAGACACCTTTGTGCTTAATTATATTACCTTTTTGATTGTATAAGATATAACTCTTAGGTGCTAAGAAGATAGCTTTCTTTACAAAGTGCTCAATCTTAGTTATGACATATCTAATACCAAAGTAGGAGGATTCCCTCTGTCCCTAATATGGACTGGAGGGCGTAATTTAGTGTCCTGCATGGGCCTAATTTTGATGATTTGAACAGTTCATTTTGTCAAGCATTTTGTGTATTTTATCCACACAAAAATTAAGTCAATTTGATAATAATAACCTATTCAATTTTTCGCGTTTGTCACTAAAACAATAGATGATAATTGTGTTTTTAAACATAAACCACCATTTTTTTGGTGACAACGCAATAAATTAAAAAGGTTACGATTATTTGATCGACTTAATTTTTTTGTGGATGAAATACATGAAGTGCCCAACAAATGAATGATTTAGATCATTGAAATGGGACCCGTGGTGAGCATGCAGGCGCAAACAACGTCGTGTAGGCAACTTTGTAGACTAGAGAGGAGCTCTCTCCAATACAAAATATTAGAAATGGAAAATAATACCTTACAGAATTTTTTATTCAAAATTTTAGACCTGAATAATGTGGCAGTAACAATTTTTAAAATAGAATTGTTATATATCAGTTGTTTTTTTCACTGTTTAATTACCAGCTACAAGACAATATATTAGTGGGTTATATATCACATGTTATCCATGTAGATAGGGACACAAAATGATGATATATAATGATTATATATCGCATTTCTCCACGGCAATATGTTATCTGCTTTCATTAATTTCTTAATAATTATTTCAAAACAGATGAGCCAATCATAAATATTCATGTAGATAGTAATACAAAATGATGATAAAAATATAAGTGTGATACATAACATTTCTCTTTTACTAATATAGGTGACTTTAACTAGTCTCTTGATTCTATATGATACAAATCAATACTTGCCATTGTATTAATTTGATGTTTAGTTTATTCAAATAAGATTACGGGAATATAGAACAAATCACATAAAACAATTTTTGTCATACATATTACATGGAAAAAGTGGGACCTATCATAAAAGACAATTTCATTCAAACTATTCTAACTATATTTTATGTAATTGGTTTTGTAGTTGATTTTGTATCCGCAAACTTATTTTAATTTTTTTGTGTTGGTATAACACTCTACTAATTAGAAATTCATTTGACAGTGTCATCGTGTCAACCACCACCGCAACAGTAGTATCTTTTCCAACAGCAACCTATTCTATCCCAGTAGTGACTTTTCAGCAATGAAATCACAGGGTCTTCTTCGATATCCTTAGAAATGCCAGTGGTACCAGAGGAAGACTACATTGCAGGGTTCAGTTTGGGAGTTGATTATTATACAGCTGGGGATGAATGCTCCATGGAATTAGATCATTTTCCATACACCATTATTAGTGATAAAATTAATGGCGTTGATTTGACTTATACCCCAACCTTCTTCGGCATTCCTGGGAGTTGTGGAGATTATATTTGGATAAGCCATATAGAAATTGAAGAATATTTTGGGTATCAAATTAAAGGTGGTGAGCAATTTGAGATTTCTTTCATTATGACGCGACCTTTAAAACTGAAGAAGTGTGGGATCGATCTGATTATCCAGTGTGATGGAGGCTCCACGGAAAAACTACTGTGGATTGAGGTGGTTGAGTCAGCTTTCTACGATTGGGTATTTGGATGCGGCGCAACCAATTGATTTTTTGTGATACTCATGCTTCGGCTGAGGCAACAGTGACCATGTGTTAGATATCACCCATGTGTGGAGATTACAAGTTTATGTCAAAGATCATAAATATGAGTAGTTATCCCTACCTCAAATGGAGAGACCAAATGGAGAAGATGAAGGATTTCGAAGGTGCTCCAAACCCAATAATTTTCGGATCAAAATGAAGAGCAAGCCAAACCCCACACTTTATATAAAGGGACCAAGGTAGAAGATCACTTGATCTAGATGATTTTGTAGAGAGAAGTTGAAGTCTACAGTGAGAGGCTCTCAAGATTGGGTTTTGAAAAGTAAGAGAGAGAGAGAGAGAGAGAGAGAAAGTCGAAAAAGTGATCCAAAAAGTGATTTCACGGACTGATATACAAACAGGTACGCTCGAGCGTGGAACGCCCCGCTCGAGCGTCAGACACAAACTTACGCTCGAGCGTCAAAAGCGCCGCTCGAGCGCCGGATGCACACTTCCAGAAGTTTTGCAGTCGATGGTCCCCCGCTCGAGCGTAAAAGTGGACGCTCGAGCGTCCGATGACCTGCAGAACAAAATACTGGGAGATGAATAATCACGCTCGAGCGTCAAAATGCCCACTCAAGCGGAGAAGCAAAGACAAAGGGCCCGCTCGAGCGTCAAAAGCCCCGCTCGAGCGTGGAGGCCAAAATCTGGGCATCAACTTTTGGTTTCCAAACACAACCAACCTGTTCCCAACCTGCCCAACACAACCCAAGACTCAAATATAAAGAGTAAAGGATAGAAATGAGAATAAGACAACGACCAACATCCACGGAACCGAGTCCAGAATACAATTAAACAATGAAGGGAAAACCGGGATCGCTATAGTCAAGGTTTGAAGTTATTTTTTTTTAATATGTTTTATAGGATATATTATTTCCCATTCAAAAGAATGTGAGTTGCTCTGATTGTGCACAAGCATGAACTTAAAAAATATATAATATGTTCAAAATACAAATAAAAGACCCTAATTAGATATCCAAAACACAAAGCAAAAGCACTCATCAACAGAAACAATAAACAATTCATGATAACCAAACACACACAGAGGCGTAATTTATACTAAATTGAAGAAAAGAAACAAAAATGGAATGGCCAAAATTAAATTGAAGGATATAGGCATTAATGAACCAAATGAACATAAAATTAAATGAAATTACAAATTAGACTAAGTAAAAAAGCACAAATTCTCATTTTTTGGGAGAAGCAAAGGGAGGCTTTGTTTGTATTATCTGTATCTATATATCAGTGAGTGGAAATTTTTAAAAAGATAAGATTAAGAAGGCAAATGAGAAAGAGAGATGATGATGATCCTATTATTACTTCTAATAAAGGATTGAGCAGTGTTAACTCTCATTAAAAACCTCGTGCAAAACAAGTGAAAGAAAAATCACAAATCATCAGTCAGCAAATCCTAACTCACTTTGCTATTACTCCATCTTCTATCAATTTGTAACGCACTCAAAAATCTACAAATTCATCTACTTAAAATCAACAGTGATTCAATGCTTAACACACACACACACACACATTTCGAGAGTAGAGATTTGAAGCAAAATTGCAAACCAGAGAGACATGAGATTACCAGAGTCAAAGAGTTCAAGATCTTGAGGAAGTTGAGGACAGGTACTTCGATTCTTGCTTGGACCTCAACATAATAAATTCAATTTCAATTTTGAAATTCACGTATACGTAATATATAGAGGTACATATACTTGTGTGCTTACCGAGGAGGATGAAGGATATCGCATAGCAGAGGTGCTGATCTGAGAAGAACATCAAGGAGAGAGCACAAGATTGATAGAGAGGGATAGAGAGAGTGTGAGATCAAGAGAGAGAGAGAGAGAGAGAGAGAGAGAGAGAGAACAAGGTTGAGAAGAAGCCAAACAGATTCATACCATGAGACTGAGAGAAAGAGAGAGCGATCAGTGTTGTGAAGGTACCTATGGCAAATATAAAGAGAAGGGAAAAAAAAAGAAAATAGAGAATAAATTGGTTATTTACGATTGATAATCATGTGGTCGCAAATTATATAGTAGCAAAAGGTCATTTTTCTAGAGTAGTGTCCATCAACCATTAATTATTCCTCCCTCTAATTTGCAGCTATCATATCCATTGCTTCCTGCTTGTGTCCTCAATTTCTAAAGTGAAATTAATATGTTAATTTTTTATGTATTTTTATGATAATATTACGTCTTTTTATATCGAATTGTTGCTCAATAATTTGAAATATGATATAATCTAATTTTCGGATAGTGTGATGATAATTTATTATTAGATATTGTTTATTATAATAAATTGTTATACAATCATGTACTTTTTGTTAGGGAAAATATAAGATTTCCCACAAGTAAATCAATCAATGGGAATAAAAACTAATGCGGAAAAATTAAATCAAAAGCAACACAATAATTTTTACGTGGTTCCCTCAATGTGAGGTATGTCCACGGGATCAAAATTCGATTCCACTATCAACCATAAAGTTTCCAAACGATACAAACGAGACACGAATGGTCTCACAAACCACCCTTAGGTGAATTCCAAATAATCACAAATAAACAAGAGGAAAGACCTCACCAAATAGATGAACAAAAATCTTCAAAACCAGAGTTGTAGAAGACCCAAAATAATAGACCAAATCAACTTCACCAACCAACCAAATAAGCACATTGATAATGCTTCAAAGAACCAAAAAAAACCGAAGCAAAGAGAATTTCTGAAGATCAACCGAAAAACAACACTAACTCACCCAATTTGATTCCACCAAATATGATGTACCACGGCTGCTACACAAAGAAAAAAGGCTGTTTGTTCTTATTTTTCTTGAAAAAACACAACAAAACAATCCCAATATATATTATTAAATCTTGGATTTGTTTTGTCAAAATCCTAATTGTTACCAAACTGAATTAGGTCTCTAAAAATTAGATATAATATATTAAAATATATTATACCTAAACCAAACCAAATTAAAATTCTTTTAACAAACCAATTGGGTCTCAAACTCCGATAAGGAAATATATCCCAACAATTCTCCTCCTATCGACTTAGGTGGAGACATCAACCATACCTGCCAAAGTTCGACACTTTAAATGTTTGTCTCTTGACAAAGTCTTAGTTAACATATCCGAAATATTATCATCTGTGTGAACCTTTTCGAGTTGCAACAATTTCGAATCTAACACATCACGAATCCAATGGTATCTCACATCAATGTATTTCGATCTCGAATGAAAAGTAGAATTTTTACTCAAATGAATAGCACTTTGACTATCACAATAAAGCACATACTTTTCTTGCTTCAAACCCAACTCTTGCAAAAATTTCTTCAACCATAACTTTTCTTTGCAAGCTTCCGTAATGGCAATAAATTCAGCTTCGGTAGTTGAGAGAGTAACACATTTTTGTAATTTTGATTGCCATGCCACAGCTCCCCCTGCAAAAGTCATCAAATACCTCGAAGTAGATTTCCTAGAATCAACATCACCAGCCATGTCAGAATCTGTGAACCCATCAAGCATCGGCTTACCATCCCCAAAACACAAACACACCTTCGAAGTCCCTTGAAGATATCTTAGAATCCATTTTACCGCTGCCCAATGTTCTTTACCCGGATTAGAGAGAAACCAACTCACCACACCAATGACGTGAGCAATATCCGACCTTATACAAACCATGGCGTACATCAAAGAACCAACTGCTGAAGAATAAGGAATTTTCAACATCTCTTCTTTGTCTTTCTCACTTGTAGGACATTGATTCGAACTAAGCTTGAAGTGACCTACAAGTAGACAACCAACCGGTTTTGATTTATTCATGTTGAACCTCTTAAGAACTTTCTCAATATAGCTTTCTTAAGACAACCAAATCAGCCCCTCTTTGTGATCATGAACAATTTTCATACCAAGTATTTGCTTTGCCGGTCCCAAATCTTTCATAGTAAAAGATTTACTCAACTCTAACTTCAACTTGCTAATCATGGTAGAATCTTGACCCACAATTAACATGTCATCAACATAAAGCAAAAAAATAATAAATTTACCATCCAGGAAATTTTTCACAAACACACAATGGTCCGAAGTGGTTTTAGAAAAACCATTATTCATCATGAAAGAGTCAAATTTTTTGTACCATTGCCACGGAGCTTGCTTAAGACCATACAAACTTTTCTTCAATTTGCAAACAAATTTCTCTTTCCCATTTTCTACAAAACCTTCCGGTTGCTCCATGTAAATTTCTTCTTCAAGATCACCATAAAGAAATGCGGTTTTCATATCAAGTTGTTTTACTTCAAGGTTCATACTTGCAGCCATGCCAAATACAACCCGAATAGAAGACATATTCACAACCGGCGAGAAAATCTCATCAAAGTCAATACATTTCTTTTGCCCAAAGCCTTTCACAACAAGACGTGTCTTATACCTCAGATTCTTGCCATCATTATTCAATTTGAAAACCCACTTATTTTTCAGAATTTTCCTCCCTTTAGGCAACTTTACTAAATCATAAGTCTAGTTTTCAAGCAAGGAAATCATCTCCTCGTCCATGGCCTTTTTTCAATCACCTTTCTTTGCATGCTCAATTACTTCATGGGAGCTCTCGGGCTCCCTTTGATCGAATATCAATACAAATTCATTGGGAGGATAATTTCTTGAAGGTTGCTGGTCCCTTGTAGATTTCCTCAACTCAAATTATAGTGACGGTTCTTGAGTTGGATGCTCTTCCTCAATTTCTGGCTCAACTTCATTAGGATTAACATCATCCTCTACATCTTCAATGGGTAGCTGCACATCTCCCATATTTTCATCATCAACTGAAGATAAAGGAGATGGATCCATGTCAATGAGATCACTAGTTTTTGGCTCCGGTTGATCACTTTTGCCAAAGTCTTCAATTGTTTGGTCTTCAAGAAACACAACATCACGACTTCGAATGACTTTCTTGTCAACCGGATCTTACAATCTACACCCGAATTCATCACGCCCATAGCCAAGAAAAATACATTGTCTTGACTTACTATCAAGCTTGGACCTCTCATCCTTTGGAATGTGAACAACAGCTCGGAAACCAAACACTCTCAAGTACTCATAAGATACATCTTTGCCGGTCCAAACTCTTTCAGGAACATCACCATTCAAAGGATAGGAATGAGACAAATTGATCACGTCAACCGCTGTTTTCATTGCCTCACCCCAAAAGGATCTTGGCAATTTAGCTTGTGAAAGCAAACACCTTGTTCTTTCCACAATGGTGCGGTTCATCCTCTCGGTAACACCATTTTGTTGAAGAGTCTTCTTAACTGTCTTTTGATGCCGAATACCTTGGCTGCGACAATACTCATCAAATGGCCCAATGTATTCGCCACCATTGTCTGATCGGATACACTTCAATTTTTGCCCTGTTTCTCTTTCAACCATGGCCTAAAAATGCTTAAATATTTCTAGAACTTAATGTTTAGTTTTTAGTAGAAAAGCCCAAACTTTCCTTGAATAATCATCAATGAAAGTAACAAAATAAAATGCACCACTATGTGTTCTAACTTTTAAAGGACCACAAACATCCGAATGAATCAACTCCAAGACATTTTTTTTTCTAGAAGCAATATTTTTATGAAAAGAAACTCTATGTTGTTTACCTGCCAAACAATGAACACAAGTTTTAAGATATGTACCTTTCAAACCGGGTAGAAGCTCTTTCTTGAACAAAACTTGTAGTCCCTTTTCACTCATGTGCCCAAGTCGCTTGTGCTACAATTCGGTAGAAGTATCATCTTCAAGTGCATTGACAACACCTTTACAAATTTTTCCTTGCATCGAATAAAGTGTATGAGTCTTCTTGCACTTAGTCACCACCAAAGAACCCTTTGTGAGCTTCCATATTCCATCATCAAATTTGTTGTTGAAGCCTTCATTATCTAGCTTTCCGGTAAAGATCAAATTTAGGCGAATGTCAAGAACATACCTCACATCTTTAAGCAACAACTTGGAACCCAAATTTGTTTCCAAGCAAACATCACCCATGCCGATAATCTTAGACAAACTTTCATTACCCATTCGAATAGAACTATAATCTCCTTTGGTGTAGGTAGTGAAAAAATCAACTCAAGAAGTCACATGAAAAGAAGCACCAGAATCAATCACCCAATTGCTCTCTTGGCCCACAAAATTGATACAATCATCTTCACAAACGACCATAAGATCATCGGTAATAACTATCGTTGTGTCTTCTTGCTTCTTATCTATACTTTTGTCACGCCTTTTCTCCTTGTTCTTGAGCTTTCGACATTCTCGCTTCATATGCCCTTTCTCATGGCAATAATAGCACTCAATGTCTTTCTTTGAAAAAGAACTATCTTTTGATTTGTCACGGCTTTTATCACGACCATGAGGAGCCTTACTCCTCCCCCTTGTTTTGCTTCAGCCTCTCACAACAAATGCTTCCGAATGAGAGGAACCCATTGATATTCTTCTAGATTCTTCATTCAACAAGCTACTAGTGACTTGGCCCATTGTGACAACTCCATCAGGTGCCAAATTACTAATTGTCACAACCAAAGTCTCCCAACTTTTGGGCAAAGAACTAAGTAACATCAAAGCCCGCAACTCATCATCAAAAACAATTTTCATAGAAGCAAGTTGGTTAACAATACTTTTATTTCATTCAAATGTTCCGGAATAGGGCTACCCTCTTTATATTTTAAATTAACCAACTTACGAAACAGAAAAGCTTTATTTGTGGCTGATTTCCTATCATAAAGGCCTTCTAATTTTTTTCATAAATCATGTGCTGAAGTTTCAGTAGCAACATGATGAAACACACTGTCATCAATCCATTGACGAATAACACCAACGGCTTTTCGATTAAACCTATTCCATTCATCATCTTTCATACCCTCGGGTTTGCCACTATCACCCTTAATGGGTCCATACAAATCTTTACAAAATAATAGGTCCTCCATTTTAGTTTTCCAAGTTACCCAATTACTTCCATTGAAGCTAGACATGCGACCCACATTCCCCTCCATTGATTTACACAAATAAAGAAACCCAAATAAACTGTAAGGCTCTAATACCAGTTGTTAGGGAAAATATAAGATTTCCCACAAGTAAATCAATCAATGGGAATAAAAACTAATGCGAAAAAATTAAATCAAAAGCAACACAATAATTTTTACGTGGTTCCCTCAATGTGAGGTACGTCCACAGAATCAAAATCTGATTCCACTATCAACCATAAAGTTTCCAAACGATTACAAACGAGATACGAATGATCTCACAAACCACCCTTAGGTGAATTCCAAATAATCACAAATAAACAAGAGGAAAGACCTCACCAAATAAATAAACAAAAATCTTCAAAACTAAAGTTATAAAAGATCTAAAATAATAGACCAAATCGGCTTCACCAACCAACCAAATAAGCACACTGATAATGCTTCAAGGAACCAAAAAAACCGAAGCAGACAGAACTTCCGAAAAACAGCACTAACTCAGCCAATTTGATTCCACAAAATATGATGTACCACGGTTGCTACACAAAGAAAAAAGGCTGCTTGTTTTTCTTGAAAAACACAAAACAATCCCAATATATATTATTAAATCTTGGATTTGTTTTATCAAAATCTTAATTTTTACCAAACTGAATTAGGTTTTTAAAAATTAAATAACTAAATTAAAATTCTTTTAACAAATCAATTAGGTCTCAAACTCCAATAAGGAGATATATCCCAACACTTTTATGATAGTGTTATTTTTTTAACAAAATGTTACTCAATATTCTAAATTATTGAGAAATATTTCGATAAAAAAGGCATAACATTATTATAAAAATATATAATTGTACCATCAATTTTTTAAAACACAATAATTTCACTTTAGGTAATGGTTAGTGATGGAAAAGAGATAAGAAAAGAGCAAATAGAAGGTATTTTTGACATGTTATTACAAAAATTAACGATGTCAAGCGAAAAGTTATTAGAAGGGAGGTATTTGTAGAAGTTAGTGTAATTTTTAAAATCTCAGAAGAAGTCTCTGTAATTGTCAGAAACTTTAAGAGAGGTACGTGTAATTTATCCAAATTTATTTTAATTACAATAATAACGAAAAAGAAGAAATTGAATTACGATTGATGAAATATTTTTCTACTAAACTACTAAACCACCCTGTCTTACATCTCACTTTTTACAAACATCATTCATTATGTGATAGTCAACCAATCAACACAAGGCTATGATGTCATGTTAGGTCGAGTCATTTTGAGTTAAGAAGTTCAAAAAGTGAATACAAACCCGACTTGTTTAATAAAAAAAATATATTACATGACATCACACTTAAAAATTCCTCCGAGAAGCAACAACAATAATCCCATTTGAGTTGGGGTTCCAACTTCCAAGAAGCTCCGATGTTGGGATTTTAATTTTAATGAAAATTAAAATTTTACCAATAGTTTTATTGAAGTTTTTCATTTTGCTCCTTTTTATATTTCATATATACCCCTTAAACTTTTATGGCCCTTTCCCTTCTATTTTTTGCAATAAATGTTTTACAATTTGGCCCTTGTAATATTTATTTTGTTAAAAAGTTCTCATTATATATTCTCTTACCATTCAAACTACTCTCACATATTTATGACGAGTTTTGGAATTGCAAATTTTAAATTTTATCACTTACTCTTAAATGTTCTCACTTGTTTTTTTTTCTTTTTCTTTCCCTAACATTAAAACAAAATAAGAAAATATCATGATTGTGATATTTTGGGGCTTTTAATTACAATTCAACAGTAACAAATTTAAAATTACACTAGACATGGAAACATTAATCTTTATTACAAAAGTGATTGAAATCTCATAATTAATACAAAACTACCCCTCTCACTACTTTCTCACGTTTCCTTCACCCTCTCTCTTACTTTTCTCTCTGAGTTAATTAAAACAAAATTCATAATAAATCTCACAAGTCCAAACAACAACTCATATTGGATGGATGGACAGAATGACAGTGCAAAGTTGATAACCTCCATGTACTGTTTTAAAATGAGATGGTATTTGTGTAATTATTTTTCTTAACTATAGTTTTTTTTTTTTTTTTTTTTTTTTAGTCTATATATTAAGATCCAAAGTCCATCAGTTGGAGTGCCAGCAAATAACGCTTTCTTACCTTCGGCAGAGTCACCCCATTCACCGTATTCCTCCTGCCTACAATTGATTTTGATATCTAATCTTAGGTTAATCCATGGCTGCTAAAAGACCCCAAGATGACTCTGCTTCTTCATCATCTTCAACACAACCTTGCTGGATCCATGACGTGTTCTTGAGTTTCAGAGGTGAAGATACCCGCAAAAACTCTACCGATCATCTCTATGCTGCTTTGGTTCAAGTTGGAATTCACACCTTCAGGGATGATGATGAACTCCCAAGAGGACATGACATATCTTCGGCCCTGCTAAACTCTACCGATGTTGATCCGTCCAACGTACGGCACCAAACAGCGTGTTTTGCTGAAGCATTTGCGAGACACGAAAAGCTTAATGTGGATGAGATAGAGACGGTGGAGAGCTGCCCTCTCTAAAGCTGCTAATTTATCAGGCTGGGATTTGCAAAATGTTGCAAATGGGTAATATGTGCTGAACTTCCTTTTAATACCATGTTGATCCTTGTTGATTTTACAATTTTAAAAAAAAAAAATGCATTTGTCTATTTTAATATTTATTGAGAATTTTATTTATGGATTTAATATAATAAAAAAATCAATTTTTATGCTTATACATGTATAGCTTTTATTAAAACTTACAATGCATTCGTCAATAATTTTATTTAGCTCTGTCACGGTTAAAAAAATGAAATGAGTGCTATGCTTTGATTCATGCATATATGGAATGTTTACTCCCCCAATCATGTTCAGGCCCTGATATAATATAACGCAAACACACCAAAGCATACTACACACATATATACTATACTTTATGCATATACAACTTATTTGTTTCATTATAGTTAGTTCACTTTTGTAAGTTCAAGATGTTTTGAATTTTACATTTCTTAACTGCATATTGGGAGTGGGGTTTATAAGTTTTTGTATTTCCATAATACACACTTACTTTACTTTTAATTTGGATCGAAATTGACAAGCATGAAGCAAAGTTCATCCGAAAAAATGTTTAAAAGGTTTTATGTGAACTGAAACGTACATTCCTAAATGTTGTTGTGTTCCTAGTCAGAATAGATTCTCGTGTTGAAAACATAAATTTGATGTTGAGCATTGGATCAAATGATGTAACATGATTGGTATATACGGCTTGGGCGGAATAAGCAAAACAACCATTGCAAAAGCTATGTATAACCATATTTTACTCCAATTTAAAGGAAGTTGTTTTCTTGAAAATGTTAGAGAAGTTGCAGGACAACTCAATGGCCTAGTTCAATTGCAAGAACAACTTCGTTTTGAATTATTAAGGACAAAGAATCTAAAGATTGGCAATGTTGACAGAGGAATTAATTTGATGAAAGAAAGGCTCCATTCTAAAAAGGTTCTCATTGTTCTTGATTGTAACAATTGGAACACAAACACTAGTTTGAGAGAGAGAGACCGAATAGAGAGAGAGACAGAATGAATCAACAAAATGTTGTTGTATATTGATATGTGTTATGAATATCTTACAACCCCTTTTTATAGAGAGAAAGGGGGAGACAATGTTCAATAAATAAATGAAGCACTAACAAGCACTAACTGGTGCACTGCCGAAAGCAGCACTATATATATGCACTATCTATGCACTACACTATTATATATGCACTACATTATGCACTACACTATTATATATGCACTACATTATGCACTACACTATTATATATGTATATGAATATATTAACAGCCCCCCGCAAACTCAAGGAGGGTAGGCATCGACCAAGTTGAGTTTGGAAACAAGAGCACGGAAGCGTCCAGGAGGATGAGCCTTGGTGAAAATATCAGCAGGTTGATCGGCAGAAGCAATAGGGAGAAGATGAACAGTTCCACGTGTAACATGTTGTCGAATGAAATGACAATCAATCTCAATATGCTTTGTGCGATCATGAAACACATCATTGTGAGCAATCTGAATGGCGCTCTGATTGTCGCAATAAAGAGAGGTAGCGCCAGAAGAGGAAACACCCATATCAGTGAGGAGCCAGCGAAGCCAGAGAAGTTCCTGAGTAGTATCAGCAAGAGCTCGGTATTCAGCTTCGGTGCTAGAACGGGCAGTGAGGGATTGTTTCTTGCTACGCCAAGTAAGAAGAGAATCCCCTAAGAAAAAACAAAATCCTGTGGTGGAGCGTCGATCCGTAGGATCCCCAGCCCAATCAGCATCAGAAAAGGCACGTAGTTCAAGAGAAGAGGAAGCAGAGTAGTGAAGGCCATGGAACAGAGTGCCTTTGAGGTAGCGAAGGATGTGAAGGAGAGCAGTATAGTGGGGAGTGCGAGGAGCCGACATGTACTGACTAACAATGTGAACAGCATAGGCAATGTCAGGACGAGTCACTGTGAGATAGACAAGACTACCGACAAGTTGGCGATAAAGAGTAGCATCAGTGAGGAGATTCCCATCAAGAGGAGTGAGACGAATCTGAGGATCAACTGGAGTAGAGGTAGTTTTACAGTCGGTAAGACCAGCACGAGCCAGAAGATCGGATGCATATTTGGCCTGAGATAAGTAAGAACCAGTAGAATCATGAGAGACTTCAAGGCCTAAGAAATAGTTAAGAGTACCAAGGTCTTTCATCTCAAACTGACGGTGGAGAAAACGTTTGAGTTGGAGAATACCAGCTGCATCATTGCCAGTGATAATCATATCATCCACATACAGAAGGAGAAGAGTGGTACCATGAGGAGTAGTCCGTATAAAAAGAGCAAAGTCATAGGAGCTAGAGGTAAACCCAAAGTCATGAATGGTAGAACTAAATTTAGCAAACCAAGCGCGGGGTGCTTGCTTGAGACCATAGAGGGCACGCTGTAGTTTGCAAACCTTATGAGGTGGAAAAGTGGACCCAGGTGGAGGTTGCATGTAGACCTCCTCAAGAAGATTACCATTGTGGAGGTTGCTTGCTTGGATGGTCGGTACGGAGAAGTGGCAAGAACAGAGTCCACATGATGAGTTTGGAGAGTACCAAGACGAGTCTCCTCTGATAGCAGCTCAGAAATAGCTTGTTCCAGAGTGGGCAAAGGATGACGATGAAGCAGAGAGGCACGGACAGGCTCAAAAGAGGAAGTGAGAGCCATGAGAAAATGCACCAACCGTTGCTGATTACGATAGGCAGTAAATAAGTCAGCATCTTCTCGGTGAGGCCAAGGCGGCTCGGAAAGAGCAAGCTGGTCCCAAACGGAGTACATTTGGGAAAGGAAGTCATTGATGGACTGACCAGATTCTTGGCGCATCCGATGAAGTTGGCTTTGCAGCTGATATTGATGAGCAAGACCAGTAGTCTGGTATCTTTCTTTCAAAAAATCCCAGATGTCCTTTGCAGGAGTAGTGACAGAGTCAAGCTGAAAGCGACCAAATTGAAGACTGATAGAGGGAACAGAGGTATTTCGAAACCAGGTAATGATTTGGTAATTTTTACTATCCCATTCCTCAAGTCGGTCTTCATATGTAGTTGTAGTGGTAGCAGCAGTGTCTTTCACTGGGTGGGTTACATCCCCGGTGATAATTCGCCATAGTTTCTTTCCTTTGAGGAAAGAAGACATGGCTTGGGCCCACAGAACATAGTTGGAACCATTCAAAATAACAGAAATGGGATGGGAGGCATCATGACGATCCATAATAAATGTTGACTAGGGCTAAATCAATAGAAATAGACCTATAGGAGCAAAATTAGGTAAAACAGAGTGTACCAGTGAGTCCGGAAGGTCGAAAATAGCTAGGAAAGGTATGCTGTGCAGAGATGACGTCAGCAATGATGTCAGCGGCGCACGTTAGCAGAGTGCAAGGAGGAACACGTTAGCAGGAAGCAGCGGCGCACAATAGCAGACTGGCGCAGGCGCGGTGCACAATAGTGAAGCGGCGCACGATAGGCGCACCGTAGCAGGCGCGGCGTACGGGACGGCAGGGCTGACGTCAGCCGCGAATGTGTGGGCGCGTGTAGGCGCGTGTCGGCTGTTAGCAGCTGCAGAAGGCGCGTGCAAGCGCGTGTGCGAGTGGTGGCGGAAGTGTTGACGCGCCGACAACGAAAGAGGCGCGTGGGGGCGCGTGAGATGTTGTTTGAGGACAGGCGTGGTGCCGTTGGAATCGTGAGAAAATTCGGAGCAGTTTGGTGTAGTGCCACTGTGTACGGGACTAAACACCAAACTCGCAAATTGCCAGAAATGTAATACTGTGCTCTGATACCATGTAACAATTGGAACACAAACACTAGTTTGAGAGAGAGAGACCGAATAGAGAGAGAGACAGAATGAATCAACAAAATGTTGTTGTATATTGATATGTGTTATGAATATCTTACAACCCCTTTTTATAGAGAGAAAGGGGGAGACAATGTTCAATAAATAAATGAAGCACTAACAAGCACTAACTGGTGCACTGCCGAAAGCAGCACTATATATATGCACTATCTATGCACTACACTATTATATATGCACTACATTATGCACTACACTATTATATATGCACTACATTATGCACTACACTATTATATATGTATATGAATATATTAACATTGATGATGTGGATCAATTAAGTCAATTATACACCTTGGCAGGAAATCCTGATTGGTTTGGTCCAGGAAGTAGAATCATCATAACAACTAGAGATGAGCACTAGTTGAAGGGACTGAAAGTTGATGAAGATACATGGCTAAGGAACTGAATCACAAAGAGTCTCTGCAGCTTTTCACTTGGCATGCCTTTGGCAAAACCAATCCATTAAAAAATTATGCAGATCTTGCAAATAGTAAGTTATGCTAGTGAACGGCCACTAGCTCTTGAAGTTTTGGGTTGTTATTTGTTTAGAAGAAACATGGTAGAATGGAAAAGTGCATTTCATAAATTACAACAAATTAATCATGAGAAAATTCAGCAAAAACTTAGGATAAGTTTTGATGCACTAGATGATGACAACATGAAGGATATCTTCCTTTATGTTGCATGCTTTTTCATTGGAATGGACAGAGACTATGTCATTACTATATTGAATTGTTGTGGTTTCTTTGCAAAAATTGGGATTAGTGTTTTGATTAGTAGATGTTTACTGAGAATTAATGTACAAAATAAGCTAACAATGCATGATCTACTTCGGGATATGGGGAGGGAAATTATTTGTGAAGAATTCTCAAAGGAGCTTGGAAAGCGCAGTAAATTGTGGTTTCATGAAGATGTTTGCTATGTACTTGAAAGAAACAAGGTAAGAGACTAATCTTAATTCTTTCTAGTGAGTTAGTAAGTTTTCGGTTTAGAACTATAGCGATCCCGGTTCTTCCTCCTTTGGTTGTTGTATTCGGACTTGGTTCCGTGGATGTTAGTTGCGGTTTATATCTTGTTTCCGTCCTTCAATACTTTGTATTTGAGTTATAGGATGTTTTGGGCAGGTTTGTTATAGGTTGGTAGTGAGTTTGAACCAAGTGTTGCTGCCCAGAATTTTGTATCTTCGCTCGAGCGAGACTTTAATCGCTCGAGCGAGCTCTGTGTTTTTAGATCCTTCGCTCAAGCCAGGGTTCCTTCGCTCGAGCGAGAGTTGAGTTTTGTATCTGGTGGCTCGAGCGAGAGGTCCTTCACTCGAGCTTGCGTCTGCGTCCAGTACTAGACCTGAAGAGTGCAGTTCTTCGCTCGAGCGAGGTCTATGTTTTGGGTTTCTTCACTCAAGCGAGCATTATGTCGCTCGAGCATGCTTCTGGGTTGTAGACCTGAAGCTTCGATTATTGGTTCGAGCGAGGCTTTCTATGCTCGAGCGAGAGTTCTTTGTGTCTGGTCGCTCGATCCTTCGCTCGAGCGAGCCTGTGTTATATCAGTAGGCAACAGTGGGAAACACTTCACTTTTTTCATCTCTTTTGTTTTGCAAACCCTAGATCCGAGCTCTCTCTCTCTCTACACACCTTCTCTCTAGGAATTCATCCAGTTTTAGTGTGTTTCTACCCTAAGTCCTTTGTAAGAAAGATAGAGGGTGGCTTGGGCTTCGTTTTAATCTGAAAAGTTATGGATTTGGAGCATTTCAGGTGTTCACCATCTTCTCCTTTGGGCTTCTAAATTCGAGGTAGGGATAACCTACTCCATCTTATGAGTTTTGTCATAAGTTTTATGCATTTTGATTAGTTGGTGGTGTTTGGTAATTTTAGAAAAAGTTAGGGTTGTTGTGTAATTTATAAAAGAGGGGTTTTCAAATATTAAAACCCATGGGTATGTGAGATATTGGAAAATGGTATTATTGTTGTTAAATTGGTGAAATCAAGCCTTAGGGTTGATATTGAGAAAATGGGGAGAATGCCCTAATTATTGAAATAAATTAATTAGTATAATTAATTTGGGAAAATATGAAATTGAGTTGAGGATAATGAAATTGGGGAATTATGAGATTAAATGGTGTAGTTGGATAATTTAATCACTCACCTATGAAATTGTTGATATTTTATCTGTTGATAAGTTTATTATCTGTTTAGAGATAACTGCTTTGGGCTATCGGTGGAGGATAGTCTTGATTGTTGTAGACATTGTATATTGATTAGGAAAAACTGAAACTAATCACATTTGAATGTGTCATTGAATATGACGGTTGAATTAATCAGCAAATATGTGTATTGATTGATTATTGTATGTGACAAGTGTTAAATACATTGTATATGCATATTGTTTGGGAGGAGATAGGGGATGTACTCCATGGTTTGAGGGGAGATAGGGGATGGACTCTCAAACCTGTTTGGGAGGAGATAGGGGATAAACTCCATTAGTACAGCAAATATGTGTACTTATTGAATTATGGAAGTGTTTCATTTGAGTTGTTATCTTATTTGAATTGTTGATATTGGAAGAAATTTTAATATGAGATGCAGTCTCATTTTATTGTTTGGCCAGATTCTGAGCCATGTTTGTATAAATGGAAAGTTGGATAAGTAACGGAAAGTGGAACGTAACATAGACATAATTGTCATGGAACTGTTTTGTGATATAATTGGTTTATTAGAGTTAACCATCTATCAAATGCTATTACTTTAGTCATTGCTTATATTTGGTTTAGTATATCTCTGCTGGGCTTTGGCTCACCCTATATGGGACATCATTTTCAGGTCCAGGTGATATGCTACCTCCACGGACTTAGCTTGGGAGGTTCTGTGAGTTGAAGATTTCTTCTGTTGTTTTGTTATTTGATATTGCATGTAAATTCAAGCCAAGGGCTTAATATGTACTTGAGTTAGCACTCACTTTTTGTATCCAAGTGTTGGCTTGGAAAGTTGTAAGCCCGTAAGGCATTTACTTTTGTTGTCAACATGTAATATATTTTGTAAGAATACTTTGATGAATGGAAGAATGTTTTATTCTCTTATATCAATGCATGTTAAAATTGTTGGGTTTTATGTTTTATTTTGAGGGCGTTACAAGAACAATAATTTCAGTTATTTTATAGTCTTTCTTCCTTTTAATTTTTCCATTTTGTTTCTAAATATTAGGGAACAGAAGCAGTTGAAGGTGTGATCCTAACCCTACCCATGTTAAAGAAGATACAATGGAGTAATAAAGCATTTGCTGGGATGTATAAGCTAAGACAACTTCAAATAAATCATGTGCACCTCAGTGGAAATTTTGAACATCTATTTGAAGAGTTGAGGTGGCTCTGTTGGCATTACTACCCATTGGAATATTTACCATCCAATTTTCATCCAGAGAAACTTGTTATTTTAGACATGCAATTTAGTAGATTTAAAACACTCTGGATAGATGTCAAGGTATGATGTTCTTATCAAATTTATTGTTGTTTAGGATTTTGGATAAATTCTTTAGTGGAATCATGATGAAAAAAAATTTATATAATTTTGTATATTTTTTGTGGGTTTTTAACAACACTTCAAAACCTTGAAAATTCTAAATCTAAGTAATTCCAAATGCCTAACAAAAAGCCCCATCTTTTGCTCATTATCGATGCTTGAGGAATTACGGCTGCTGGTACAAGTTTAATGTAGCTCCACGAATCAATTGGACTTCTAGAAAAACTTGTTTACTTGAATTTGAAAGATTGCATGAACCTCAGGTATCTTCCAGGCAGTATCTACAAATTAAAGTTTGTTGAACATCTAAATCTCATTGGTTGCGCAAAACTAGAGGAGTTTCCAGAGCACTTGGGACATATGGAAAGCTTAACAGAGCTTCTTTCATATGGAACAGCCATTAAACAACTACCTTTCTCTATTGGACTACTGAAGAATCTTAGGAGCATATCGTTGCATGGATGGCATAGGCAATTGACAACTAAATCCTGGTTTTCTTTCATTTCATCTTGGGTTTTACTAAGAAAAAATGCCGACTCCATAAGATTTTTACCATCTTCTGTTTCAGGTTTGTGTTCCTTGACAAAGCTAGATCTCAGTGATCGCAATCTGTCTGGAGGAGATTTTTCAGCTGATCTTAGGAGTTTATCCTCATTGCGAGCATTGGATGACAATTGTGTTTTTAAAAATAAATAATTTTTTTTTTAGTGGCAAACGCAATAAATTAAATAGTTTACGATTATTGGATCGATTTAATTTTGGTGTGAATGAAATAGATGAAGTGCCCAACAAAATGAATAGTTCAGATTATACAAACGAAACCTATGGTGGGTTCCATGAACCTAAACAAGACCAATGGATTAGAGAGGAGTTGCCTATTAGAGATGAAAAGTAATATCTTACTCATACTGAATTTTTTATTCAAAATTTTTTATTTGAATGATATGGCAGTATCAATTTTAAATATATGATTCACTAATTTTTTTCACTATTTTTATTACCAGCTACATCATAATATATTAGACGATTATATATCACATGTTTATATCATCTTTTTAGATCACCAACCTACTTGGAAAGATGTCACTTGTTTGCATTAATTTGTTAACAATTATCTTCAAATAAGAGAATTAATCATAAATATCCATATAGACGGTGACACAAAATAATGATAAATAATCGGTCATATATAGCATTTCTCTATGACAATATGTTACTTGTTTTCATTAATTTCTTAATAATTATCTCTAAACAAATGAGACAATTATAAATATCCATGTAACAAAACAATGATAAAAATATATATGGCATATATTACATTTCTTTTTTCAAATATAAATAACTTTGATGAGTCTTTTAATACTAAATGATAAAATTAAAACTGGCCACTGTATTAATTTGATGCAAAAAAAAATTCAAACAAGATTATAGGGATACAGAATAAACATGACATAATCATGCATATCACACGGAAAGAGTGGAACTTATTATAAAATATACAGTTTCACTCTCAAATTATTCTACCTATATTTTATGTTATTGATTTTGTATCCACAAATTTATTTTAATTTTTTTTATTTTCATCTAGCACTCTACTAATTAGAAATTCATATGACAACATCTTCGTGACAGCTTCCTCCTGGGCAACTATTTCTATATCAGTGACTTGAGCGATAGTTTCAGCTATAAAATAACAGGGTCTTCTTCGATATCCTTAGAAATGTCAATAGTGCGAGGGGAAGACGACTACGCTTCAAGGTTTCATGTGGGAGTTGTTTACTATAGAGTTGGGGATGAAAAAAGCTGCTCCATGGAATTAGATGATTCTCCATATGCCATTATTACTGATAAAATTAATGGCATCGTTTTTATTTATACCCCAACCTTGCTCGGCATCCCGAAGAGTTGTGCAGATTATGTAGGAAAGCCGTATAAGAGTTGAAGAATATTTAGGGTATAGAATTAAAGGTGGTGAGCAATTCAAGGTTTCTTTGGTTATGCCGTCACCTTTTAAAGTGAAGAAGTGTGCGAAAGATCTGATTGTCCATCAACATATGCATCACCAACTACTATGAGTATGTACTGGAGCCCTCCTACAGATGAGGAAGGATGATCATGAAAATTATCCCCAAAACATCAATTGTAATGGGGCCATCTCACATTTTCCCTTGAATAAATATGAATAAATTATGAATGAATTCTTTTGAGATTTGCTTAAAATCTCTTGTAATTTTTAAAATTATAAATACTTCATTATTAGAATTTTTTATTTCATTAATTAACAGAAAAAATAAAATTTATAACTACTCTTATATACAATAATAAAATTGTCAAAAATTTTAAATAAAATATATTCATTGTTAAAAATTGTTAATTGATTTAATAATTTATTAATAAAATAGATAATTTGTTTTGCAACTAAAAATTTGAAAGGGCCGGATGTTATATTTAAAAGAGATAATTGTTAGAAAATCCCAAGGTAAGAATGGTATAAGGTATTAGATATGGGAAATATTTTTTGTTAGTGAAATTAGGGTATAAAACATTCGGACAAATCTTTGCTTCAAATGCACCAATCTTTTGTTCAGTGTTTCCTTTTTTTACTGGCTACAAGCAGTGAGTCACAGTTCTTTTTATTAAGGCCAATTTGTAATATATCTTCTAATGAATTGTTAATTTAATGAAAGGTTGGGTAATGCTCAACTCCCGTAAATTTTATAGCTATGCTCCCAAGCATTTTTGTTTAAGATTTCAAAAATAAGGTTCCAAATAATATATAAATTAAATTTTTTTTATAAAATTTGTTAATATGATCTAAAAAAATAAAATAAAATAAAATTATCCAACCGTATATATTTATGTCTAGTTATGTGATTTGTTAAAGACTTAGTATTTGATTTATTAAAAGAGAATCATTATTATATTAAATTTTTATTCTCATATTTAATTGACTAAAAATTTAATAAAAAATACATTGCAAAATAATTCTTCATTAACCATTGCATTAAAATTATCATTCTATTGCGAAGCCCAATAGTCATTCCCTTCCATGTGATCTCATTCTAACCAACCATTATTCCCTATGAAATTGACCCAGCACCTTTAGTTCTTTAGTAGGGCCTAATATCTTGGGTTCACACGTCCAGGCAGCTTTAGCAACCCAGTCCAAACTATAAGAAATTGTTTTATATTTAGGTTGAAATTGTTAGGCTTCTATAGATTAGAGCATGCTGTTAGATTTTGTGGATCCACTATAGAGTCCACATCAATTATTCAAATCATTTAATATTTAGGATTTATCGAGTATTTCATCCCTACAAAAAATCACTTTGATCGAATATCAATAGATATTTAATCAGATCAAATTTGTGTCAACGGTAACTATAATTTTAAAAATAAATTGTTGACACAAATGTGATTTGATCAAATTATTATTAATATCTGATTGACGTGATTTTTTACAGAAATGAAATAATCAATGAACTCTACATATTAAACGGTTTAGATTATCGATGTGAACTCTTGGATGTGCCCACAAAAGACAACAGGACACTCAAATTAGGCCAACTGGAGAGGAGTTGATCCCATTTTTTAAAGGGTTTTTTACTGGCCGGTCCTACCTTTTATACTTATTCCCCTCTTAGTCCTGAGCTTTGCTCTTGTGCACCAACAGGTCCTGAGTCTTTTTTTTTTTTGTACCGCTTTAGCCCTTCCCTGTTTTGGTGCGTTTCTGTTTGGATTTTCCATCAAAATATTGTGTTGTGAGCATGGGTTTGTGATTTGGATTTCTGTGGAACTTCACGATTTGCTAATGTATTATTGTAGAGCTTCGTGATTTCTCATTTCACGCTTGGTGTATCTTCGCGATTTGTGATTTGCGATTGCGTGCTTGGTGAATCTTCCTATTTGCGATTTCGCGTTTGGTGTATAGTTACATTTTCTGATTTGCGATGTTGTGGAGTTAGGTCGACTGGTATGTTTGATTTTGATTTCAATTTCAATGTTTTGGTTCTTTTTAGTTTGAGTTGGTGATTTTGATTTTGTGGTGATATTGTTGTTACTCTATTGCTTCTGTTGCGATTGAATTTGTGTTTTGATCATGATATTGAAAGTTTTGAGATATGTATACGTAAAGAATTTTAGATTTTTCTTTTTTTTTGTTACGAAATTGTTTTGATTGAACACAAGTACTGGTTTGTTGTTTTATACAGTGATAATTTTATCATTGAGTATTTTGGGGGTATTGTTGGATTAACTTTTTCAATAGTGATAAATTTATCAGTGAGTATGGGAATAGGAGATGAAAAGGTTGCATAATGTAATGGTGAGATTCAAATCGAGTTACCATGTCTAATAAGTGTAAGCCTTATTCACTGTTCTTGGTCTTTGGTGGTGTTAACCGTTAAAGCTATCAGTGTTGGTTTTTGGATGTGTTTGAGTTGGTTGATAATTTTATCACTGTATTTGATTTTGCTTTAGGGTGTTTGAGTTGTTTGCTGAAATATAATTGTTGTTTGTTGCAGGATTTATAATGATGGAGAATTGTTTATTTCTTATGTACAAGTTTAGAAGTGTGACATTGGTTATCAAGTATAATGATGGATTTAATTTCAAGGATCTAGTATATAAATTGTATGCAAAGTGGAGTGAGTTAGTTGGTAGTTCTTTGAATATATCGTATTCAATGCCTGGACATTCTTGTTGTGGTCTACAAAGTGAAGAGAATTTGGAGGTTATGGTTGGACTGGCACTTTCTTGTGATATTCATCGTATTGATGTTTTTGTAAAGTGTTGTTCTTTGGGTGAAGGTTATATGATTTGTGATGGTGAAGCTAGTAGTAGTAGTAGTAGTAGTAGTAGTAGTAGTAGTAGTAGTAGTGTTATTTGTGAAACTGATTTTTTGCCTTCATTTTATTCAAATCAACGGAAACCTTTGCTCTCCGATGGGTGGGTTAATTGTATGAAAGGAGTGGGACAAAGGTTTGCTCAAGGAGTTGTTGAATTTCGAGATGCGTTGTCAAAGTATTCTATTCATTCCGGTTTTGATTTTGATTTTGTTAAGAATGATAAGGATCGTGTCACTGTTCATTGTAAGAGAAGGGCTGATTTGGGATGTTTATGGAGGTGTGCATGCTAGAGTGGAAAATTATAATAAAGCTTTTGTTATTAAACAATTTGATGATGTTCATACTTGTGAATCTTCTTTTCGTACAGTTAAACATGCTAGGATGACTTCAAGTATGATTGGTGGGCTAATTTCAAGTGATATTCGTAATAAGGCTTTGACATCGGTTAGTGAGGTGGTTTGTGATTTCAAGGACTATTATGGAACAGAAGTTTCTTATCGGCGAGCTTGGATGGGTGTTGAAAAAGCAAGGGGTCTTGTTTTTGGTGACTATTCATCATCATTTGATGATCTTCGTTGGTATGTTAATGCCGCTTATGATTGCAATCCGGGGAGTGTTTTTGATATGAAATTTGATGTTAATAGTAAAGGAAGACATTTCAAATGCTTATTTTTCGCTTTTAAGGCATGTATTCATGGTTTTAAGTATTGTCGGCCTGTGTTGATGCTTGATGGAACTTTCTTGAAAGGAAGACACAAAGGTTGTTTATTGGCTGCTACGGCAAAAGATGGTAACCAATGTATATTCTGTGTCTATTTATTATTATTATTATTAAAACAGTGATAATTCTATCATTTTTGTTACTGGAGAGTGTTGATTATTGAGTAGGGTCAATCTAGTAGTGATAAATTTATGCTGTATACTTTTGTTAAATTTTTATATTTATACAGTGATAAATTTATCTATGGCTGGTGCTATATGTTATATACTTTGCGTTTTGATTTTCTTTTTGTAATTTTTTTATATTTTTTATTGATGACGTGTATATATATTTTGTTTGTAGGTTTATATCCGTTATGTTTTGCCATTGTTGATAGTGAAAGTTATGACAGTTGGCATTGGTTCTTGTCAAAGTTATTTGTTATTTTGACTCCGGAGAGGGATATTGCATTTGTTACTGATCGGCATGGAGGTTTGCTGAAGCTTTAGCTGAGGTCTTTCCATTTTCTTCTCATTCTTTTTGTCTAATGCATTTGAAGACAAACTTGAAGACTTATTTGTCAGTGAAGAGTCGTGAATCTAAAGAGTATTTGCTTACTCTTTTTAGTAGATGTTCATATGCTCCTACTATTGAGTTGTTTAATGAGCTATTTGAAGAATTTAAGGGTCGTTGTGGTTGTAGTGTTGAGAAGTTTCTTGAGGATTTGCCTAATAAGTGTTGGTGTAACGCTTATTTTCAAGGCAAGAGATATGGTGAAATATGCACAAATGCTGCGGAATCTTTTAATTCATGGATTAGGGATAAACGCCATTTGTTTTCAACTAGTCTTGTTGATGCTATATGGGTGAAACTAATGGAGCAATTTTCAAGAAGGAGAGAAGTTGGGAATAAGTGGAATCGTATTGTTTGTCCTTTTGCAGAGAAAAAATTAGAAAAAGTTTTTAATGACACAAAAGCATGGATAGTTAAGAAATGTAGCGATGACATTTATGAAATCCAATTGGATCATTTCGTTATGGTTGATATTGGGAAACATTCTTGTTCTTGTCGATTGTGGGAAATTGATTCTTTTCCTTGCAAACATGGTTTTTGTGCTATAAAGAGGAGTGGGAAGGATCTGAATTGTTTTCTTGATGATTACTATCATGTTAGTAGTTATTGTGATTCTTATTCACATTCTATCTATCTAGTTCCTAGTATGTGGAAGCCAAATATAGTTGTTGATGATGACGTTGTTTTACCTCCTCTTTGTAAGAAACCAGCTGGTCGTCCAAGAACAGAGAGAATACTTTCTAAGGGCGAAATTAAGAGAATTAGGTGCAGTAGGTGTAGAAAGATGGGAACTCATAATCGGAAAACATGTAAAGAAGCTTTGCTTTAGTTGTATTGATTTTAATTGAATTACTTTGTTGAGAGTTGAGAGGTGTTACTTGCATTGAATGATTGAGTATTTTTTGAAAGATGTATCATTTTGGTACTTGCATTGAATGATTGAGGAATTTGTTAAACAGAAATTATATTTTTTGGTGATATTTTTACAGGATTAAGTTTCACATATTTATATTATTTGATTTGGGTTAAATGTAGTTGCTGTTTTTGGTGTTTTATACAGTGATAAATTTATCACTGGTTGGTTTGGACAAGTTGGTGGGTTATTTTTTTGTAAGAATGATAAATTTACCATTGTCTGAAGTAAGCAATCAAGCATTAATGGGGTTCCTGAATTTTGTTATTTTCAAGAATGATAAATTTATCACTGATTGTATACGAAGAGTTGACGATTTATTACATTTATATCAGTGGTTGATAAATTTATCACTGTCATATCCAAGCAAATGTTCTTTTTTACAGTGATAAATTTATCACTGGCTTAAACTCAACAAAAATCAATTGACGTCACTAGTTATACATATTTTTAGTTTTTTTGTGCCTTGATTAATTCCAACAATAATACAGCCTTGCTTGTTAGATAATGCATCCCTCAGAAACGCAAAATAATTTGTGCACTGAATTTAGAATGACATATGCTAGACCTCTTTCCAGTTTCTTTCTCTTTACACTATTCCTTATTTACTCTTGGGTTGATTGCTGATAAAAGGAGAAGAAATAAAATGAATACATATGTAAACATATATCCTTTTTTGGTCTTTTGTTGTTTCTGAGTGATTTTATATAGTGGATGTCTTTCATGAGATTCCAAATAACAGTAGACTTGATATTCAAAGTTTGAATACGATTTTTCCCATAAGTCTTTCAGCATTCAAAGGAGTAGATCTTTGTATATTACTTACTTATAGGATGCATTTTTTGTCTAGAGTTATCTAATTTTCCTAGGAAAAATTTCCATGAGACAAAGTTGTAGATCAAATCTGTAGAATATATAATTGCATATCTGCTGTGTTAACTGCTTTGCAAAGCAAAAAAATTTAGATCAACTACCATGTTTATCTGGTTTAACAACAAGTTCTTAGTCTGCATACTGTTTTGTGGTCACTCAGAAGCAAGTTTTGGATGTTCGAGTTATTTAACTGAAGTATCAAATGGTTTTGATTATTCGGAAATCACCAAGGATGGCATGTTCTTACATTCATTCGCAAACTTGGGAATATCTACAAATTGTAACAGTATTTTAATTTTCAATTTGGACAATGTAATAATGTTTGTGTTTTAATTTTTAATTTAGGTAAGTTTTTTATTATTTTTTATAGTGTTTTGTTTACTTGAATTGGGGAAAAAGAATGAGAGAGAGAGAGAGAGAGAATTGCTAGTTTTTTTGTTTGCACAGTGGTAAATTTATCAGTGTTCACAGTGATAAATTTATTTAAACAGTGATAAATTTATCAGTGTAAACAAGACACTATAAAAAAATAAATTAATCAGTATAGTGACTCCAAACCTATTATTAACCTTTAAATTCGATACAAATAATCATATTAAAATCAATATTTTGAATGAAATTTGCATAACAAGACTGATATCAAAAGCCAGATATGGTAACAATATGGCTAAAAAAGACTGAATATTTCATTGAAACAAATTTGACATTGTAATAACCAAGCACTGTCCATAACTTTAACATTGTAACAACCAAGCATTGTAATATTCATTAGAGCAAAGTAAGAACCAAAATCATCAAAATACAGGTAACACTGTAACAACCAAACAAGCAAAATGTATGAAGTCATCAATGTTCCAGATCTGTTGATTATTGCGGAGGCAAGTCATCAATGTTTTCATCAACTATTTGTTGTTGAGCAACTTGTTGGTCAGTCAAGAAGATAGTTAACATATCGGCTCTCAATTGATTGCATTCTTCCTTGGAAAAAGTAGGCATTGTGTTGTTTTTGGAAACATATTGCCTCATGATATAGCAAACAATGATTCCACAATCAAGCCTGCAAAAATATTTTGAAATCAAAATATTATAATTTGGTTTCGTTGCTTTTTTTTTATATAACAGTGTTTTGTTATTGATAAACTTACGACGTGTCTTCTTATTGTGGGCTGTTGATGACGCTCTTTGTCTCCTGTTGAAATTTATCAGGGTTGATGAGAGTTGGCTTCTCATCCTTTATGTACTTGTCAATAATCTCTCTTTACAACATATACATTTGTATAATTGTTCTATTAGAAAGTCAGTTGAAACAATTAATGAGAAACCATGGATTTAAAGAATGATAACTATATTACTGTATAATTTTTTGATGTATAATTGAGCATGGATCAGGATTGATATATTGGATTAATGGTAAGTTTGATAGTGAAAACATTTTTACCACTTCATTTGCGGCATTGAAGTGTGTGGATCTTTAGTCATTGCTCCCCTTAGTCTCATGGAATTGTAGAATTTCCATGAACCTTATTCAATGTCAAGGACAAGTATAGTCCAATGAAAATTTTGGTGGATTGGGAAGAGAAGGTATCTTGCTTTCATGGCTTCAGGCATCAATTTGTTCAGCATTTTCTTTCTTGCTTCCTCATCTTTTGTTGTCAACAAGTGCTAACAAATATAAATAAAAAAATAATGTTAATTTAACTTTAAACTTTTTCAAATTAAATAAGTGGCGAGTATGAAACTTTTTGTCATTGTGATCAAAATTTCATCAATCCATATCAAAATTTATCACTACATTGCAAAATTCATGTATACTACATATAAAAGGAACACATCTATTGGTGTCAAATGGATGCCTTTTTTTCTCCTCCATGCCAAATGGATCTTTATATCCCCTAATATATCTATATTATTATTCTCTTTCATTCTGTAAATATTCATAGTGATCTGTAATAGGCTATATATCCATACTGCTTATTTCAGGTACACTCATGTGAGTGTGCACATCTACTAATATATATATATATATCATGATTCTCTCATTCCATAGTTGTAATGAAAGATGTCCATTACTTAATAAATTGCATGAAACAAGAGCCCTATGAGGCTTCACCACTAACAAAATGAAAGTGAACTATGTCCTTCAACATCATAACATGTAATCCAGCTATTTCAATTTCAACAGATCTCAATATTTGTTGAAGTTCTCAATATCATATGCAATAGTTTCAAAAACCCAAAAAAGTGCCCAGA
This sequence comes from Camellia granthamiana, assembly GCA_036172215.1. Classification (NCBI taxonomy): domain Eukaryota; kingdom Viridiplantae; phylum Streptophyta; class Magnoliopsida; order Ericales; family Theaceae; genus Camellia; species Camellia granthamiana. The sequence goes on from JAXFYN010000027.1 coordinate 1,270,645, forward strand.
ATTTGTAATCAAAGACTGGGATTTACTCATACTGTGGCGCCACAATAACAAGGTCAAAATATACAACAGTGATTACAAAATTTGAGTCAGAAATTCTGGTTTGGTTTGCTTGACTTTTTGTTTCACATGTCAAGATTTGAATTAGGAAACAGGGCCAATTAAAGAGGGAATGTAGTGTCATATGTTTGAAGCTAGTTACTCAGTTAAGCAAACAATGGTTATACACTGATAAAAAACAAAACAAGTGTTGTTCCTCAGTTAAGAAAACTAGTTACTTACATGGCAACTTGAAATGAATATGAATGATGTTGTTCCTTGTTTTTGTGCAAGCAAGTGTTCTGCATATGCGTCTATTACCTGTGTTGAAAACAAAAAAACAAAACAAGGAATTAATATAAATCAAACACTAAAATGTTATTTTAATGAGTTACAAATTCAACTAACAATGACTGCCAAATCTTAACCCTTCAATATTTTATCAATGTTATTTAAGTAGACATAGGTTGCATGATTAGCTCCTTGCCACACTGGTTGATCCCTCAAAAAAGGGTTATTAGTGTTGAAATAATAAATTTATTAATATTTTTGGAATTTTTGATACTTATAAATTCAATATGAGTTAATGATAAACAGTCGGCAAAAGTGAACTACAAGAGTCAAGAGAGAAGATTGTTACTTTTTCTTTGTATTCTCCCAATGTGCAATGAGATTTTGTCTTGATTTTTTTGGTAGGATGTTGAAAATTTCGGTTGAAGTTTTCAATTTCTTCACTGCAGGTTGTTCTTGTGTGTGTTGTTCTTCCGAATACTTGTTTGCCTCAGCCAAGGTTGCAATTCTCTCATGGAGTATCTTGATTTCTTCATCTTTCCTTTGAATTTGATTTTTTATAGTTTTCTGCTGATCTTGCATTTCTTTGTTTAGCTTCTTGAGTTGCTGTTGCAGGTTATCATTTGCAATTTGAAGGATGTCCCTTTCCATTTGTAACGTTTCCATTTTGAGCATATCATCTTCTATCTTCTGAAAAACAAGTACTTCTACCAGATTTGGATCCACTTCAGGCTTTTTGTCAACTTCATTTCCTTCACTCTTTTGTGATTCAAAGAGTACTGTTTTCCTTTTCTTTTCAGGGCATATTTTGTGTGGAATTGGTTCCCATGTTTCATGTTTGGATTTGTCTTAAATCAATGTTTGTTCTTCTTTTTCAGAATTTTCAGTCTGATTTTGTTGCTGAAAATAAGCATCTTCATCTTGGTCTTCATCTTCATCTTCATCTTCATCTTCATCTTTATCCTCAATTTGTCCTAGCAGCATTCGGTATATTTTTTTCTCTTCATTTGTGTGCTTCAAATTGTTCTCCTACATTGAAAATTAAAAAAATGAATGATATGATACAAATTTCAGAGATAAATTTCTCATAGCAAATTTTATCACTCAATTAGGAAAATTAAACAAATCTATGGTTATAGCAAATTTTATCACTGAACTAGGCATAGTAAGCAAATCTGGCATTGTATAGCAAATTTTATCACTGAGTTAGCAAAAGTAAGCAAATAAAGTAAATATAAGACAAAATGTCTAATTCAATTCATTTTTACGAATAAATTTATCAATACAGAAACCTAATCAATTCTAGTCGAATATAAAGTAACACAAATAAAGTAAATATGAAACAAAAGTCATGCACAGTAGACAAATAGGAAAACATTCACTGTATAAAAGAATTTATCACTCAATTAGGTATACTAAGGGAAATTTCTCACTCAATTAGGCAAATTGAATAAATTTATCACTGCATAAGAAAATCTATCATTTTTTTAAAGAAAACAAAGGTTAGCATTGCATACCACAATATCTTTTAGATCTTGCAAGGATGAGCTTACCAATTGCTGTCCCAAACGTGTGATGTTCGATTTAACAAATCTTGGGATTGCATTATTGGCATTGGGTTTGATGGTGCTTGTGTGTTTGCATATCCAATACTGTTGAAGACAAAAAAAAATTGTTATAAACAAGTATTTAATAAACGTAAATATTATAGTTCATAAGTTATAAGTGAGGTATTTACTTACCAATACGACCCTTACACATCCAGACACTTTATCAATTTGGTTGATATTTTTTTCTATTGATTTTGTGAGCTGTTGCTTTGCTACGTCGCACCAATCATAAGACTTCATTTTGTCAATATCCTCAAGATATTTCATAAACCCCCAACCAATTGTAGTGCTAGTACCAGGATATAACGACAGCAAGCAAATCAAGAAGCACACAAGCCTCACAACATCTTCTCTATCTTCCTTCTTGTTGCTTTTCAAAAGTTTGGTTATCAACTTTTGGATTGAAGCACTTATCATTCTATTCTCTCTTATTTTCCTTCTTTTTACCAAATCTATGTCATCTTTTCTTCCATATACAAGATTCATCTTCTTTTATCCACATGCAATCCCAAAAATTAACTTGAAATCATTTCTTTTCAATTTTAGCTTCTTCCCTCCAATTTGAAATGTGGTTCCATCCATTTGGTATGTTTGCAAGATTTTGCAACCACATCATCATATTTCATTGAATGTGCTTTTTGCACCTTCTTCTTTGACAAAATGTTAACTAGAAGGAAGAATGGAGTCTTTTTCAATATTTGAAAATGCTCCTTTTCAAGTTTCGTGGCATTGAAGAATCTGATAAGGGATAGCATGTTTGAGCGGTACACATACTTTGCTTCATGGTCATGAATTTGATCATTTCTTGTTTTTCTTCCCTCTATTTTTTTCTTGCCTTTTGGTTTGTGCTGCTTTGGTTCTTGTTTGTTTTGTTGGGGCTTGGTTCTTGTTTCTGCTTGTTTCTGTTGTTGGTGTTTGGTTATTCTTTCTTTTTGTTCTCCTTGTTTTTGAGCTCCATTTGCAGGTTCATCCTTCTGTTATCTCTGTCTTTTCTTCCTTTGTTGCTGTTTGCTTGTTGTTTCTGTTGTTATTGTTTCCTTTTTTGTCTTTTCTTCCTTTGTTGCTGTCACTGTCTTTTCTGTTGTTGCTGCTTTGGTTCTTGCTTGTTGTTTCTTTTCTTCTGCTTTTCTATCTTGTTACTTTTTTGTCTCTTTGTTGTCTTTCTCTTCTTGCTTTTGTGTTTTTGCAGTTAAAGATCTTCTTTCTGGCATAGATAATCTCATAAGAGAGCTCACAACATCTATATGAAAGAAGGATATCAATAAAGTAGGCAAACGATGCAAAATTTATGGATATACGACAAAATTTATCATTTAATTCAGCAAAGAAAGGTTATACACTGATAAAACTTGAATATATTCATAATTCCTCTGTATTCATTTTGTTAGCTAGTAAACAAAATAATTCAAACAATCAAAGAAGAATAAGAAGAATTATGACAAAATTTATTACATAATTAAGCAAACAAAGCTTATACAGTGAAGAGTTCTAATAATGACCAGCAAAACAGACCACTCAATTGGGTTGGGTCAGATGCATATGGCAACAGATGGGAAGGAATTCAGTGCACCAATTCACATGTGACATCTATATAAGTCGCTATTGTGTTTTACCTTTAATGCATTGTTGTTGTTTCCTTATTCTTTCTTTTGCTTCTGCTTGTTTTTCAACTTCTTTTGCAGGTTCATGCTTCTGCTGTCTCTATGTTTTGTTCCTTTCTTGTTGTTTTCTTATTGTTTCTGTTCTTGCGGTTTTCTTTTTGTTATTTTGTTGCTTTTTTGTCTCATTGTTGTCTTCCTTTTCTCTCTTTTGTCTTTTTGCAGTATAAGATCTTGTTTCTGACCTAGATAATCTCTTATGAGAACTCGCAACATCTATATAAAAGAGGTATATCAATGAATTAGGCAAACCATGCAAAATTTTTGGATATACGACAAAATTTATCATTTAATTAAGCAAAGAAATACTGATAAAACTTGAATATATTCATAATTCCTCTGGATTTATTTTGTTAGCTAGCAAACAAAATAATTCAAACAATCAAATAAGAATAAGAAGAATTATGAAAATTAAGCAAATTTATCACTGAGGCAAATTCAGCGATAAAAAAGAAAAAGAAGAAAAATAGACTGAGGCAAATTCTTCCCCAAAAGAGATGAAATTTGTTTAAGTTGGTGAGTCTATTGACTATTGTGTCAATCATCTTCTGCCTACATCAAATTTTTGCAAATGTATCCCTACATAGAAATGGAGATGAATGTATAAGTGATAAACTTATCAGTTGGTTTGATAAACTTATGAGTTGCATATTTATTTATGTATCTATTGTTACTATTATCTATACTATATATACTATTATATTATAGTGTTTTGTTTAAGCAAATCCATCATTGTTATAACAAATCCACCATTGTTTAATTGAGTTGGGAAAAAAGAATGAGAGAGAGAGGTGCTGGTTTTTTTGTTTGAAAAGTGATAAATTTATCAGTGTTCACAATGATAAATTTGTTGAAACAAGGATAAATTTATCAGTATAGGACTCCAAACCTGTTATTAAGCTTTAAATTTGACACAAATAATCAGATCATAATCAATTTTTTGAATGAAATTTGCATAAAACAAGACCTATATCAAAAGCCAGATTTGGTAATAATATTGTTAAAAAAGACTGAATGTTTCATTGAAGCAAGTTTGACATTGTAACAACCAAGCATTGTAATATTCATTGAAGCAAAGTAAGAACCAAAATGATTATAATCTTTGTCCCTAATTATTCAAGCATTGTTGTCATTGTCTATTGTGTCCCAAAACTCCTTGTCTTCAAGCACCGCTTCTATTGCCTCATCAATGATTTGCTGGGTGTCTGTCTGTTGGTTAGTCAACAAAGCATCTATGATAGCTGCTCTGATTTGCTGGCATTGCTCCTTTGTTAACTCGGGAAAGATGTCTTTGTTATAGACATATTCTCTTATGAAGTAACAAACTATGACGCCACAATCAAGTCTACGTTGACATTGGAAAAACAAAGTTAGTAGTCATCAATGATAATTTTATCAATGTAACGTGTTTTGGTTTTCAGAAACTTACGAAAGATCAACTTGTCAGGGACAATTCATTGCAATTTCTGTTTCTTCATGAAACTTGTTACCTTCAATGAGTTTCGGATTGTAATGTTGAAGGTATTTTTCAATAACCTTTCTCTGCAAAATATATTAATAATTAATTGGTGTTTGACAAATAAATGCATAATAAAATTTGATATAGACAGGGGGAATGGATGATATCGTAATTAATTGGTGTTTTACCACTTTGTTTGCCTAATTTAAGTGGTTATATGTTTCTGTGGTTGGTCTCATTGAATTGTAAAACTTCCATGAGCCATTTTCAGTATCGAGTACCAACAACGTCCAATGCTTTTCATTGAAAATTTGGAAAAGAATATATCTTTCCTTGACAGCTTCCAACATCATTTTACTCAACAATTGATTTGTTTTTGCCTCATTCTTTTATGGTGAACAAATACTGTGTTTTGCAAATATATTAGTTTTGATTACAATGTAATTCGTTAATGGTAATTTTATCACTATAACACTGGATGAATGAAAATTTATGCACTTGATATAGATAAGGGGAATGGATAATATCGTAATGAAATATATATATATATAATTTGCTTACATGGCATGATGTAGTAAATATATATATTGTTCCTGCTTGTGAGCTCAGGCTGAACTTTGGTTTCGGTTGCTCTTCTGTCATTAAGATTTCCTTGTAGGCATTTATTGTCTGTTTTAAAAACAAAAGCAAACAAGGTTAATGAGAGAATTATTATTTGGTATTACAATTAATATATGCACAAATAGGGATTTGATTCTACATTGCCAGAAAGTTCTTCGCATTTGACTATTTTGTCAATATCATCCAAGTACATATACCTGCCTACTTCCTTTCCTTGTAAGATTGGATAACTGCAAATGTGAAAACAAAATTTATCACTGTATACCAAAATTTATTGCTCAATTAATGAAAGAAAGGTTAGGGGAACAAATTGAGCATCAAATTTTTTGATGCATCAAATTTTTTGATGTATCAAATCCCAACAATGAACTGAAGTACAGAACATAAACACAAATGCCTAAATAATTTGATACCATAGATGAGACACCATAAAGATTAGCAAAATATATCACTCCACCAAACAAATTAAGTAAAATTTATCACTATGTAGCAAATTTTATCACTGTATATCAAAATTTATCAATGAATGAAGTAAACAAAGGTTATACATTGATAAATGCATGACTATATACTAAAATTTAGATTCCAAATTTGGAAATTTTAGGACCAAATCATGTTCTTACTTGCTGGTTTTTGTTGCCCAAAGACTAGTGAGTTTCATCCTTGATTTCTTTGGCAATTTGTGAAACACTGGATAGGAAGTGTCAATTTCTTTTTTTGGATGTTGATGTTGTGTCTGCTCTTCTTTTCTGGTCTTTGCACTTTCTTCAACCATTGGTTCTATTTCATCAACTGTCTTGTTCTACTTTGGTTGTTTTTTCGTTATGTACCAAAAATCTGGATCTTTGTAATCTTTTCTTGTTTCTCTATTTTTCACCATTTTATCATTGAGCTCACAACAGGCGATTTTTTGGGAGTGGTGGCTTCAACTTCAACTGCGATTTGTTCTTCTTGACTGTCCAGGTAGAGATTTGATTCAACCAACATTGCAATTCTCTCATTAAGTAGCACTATTTCCACATCTTTCACTTCCATTTGTGTCTTTGCTTTCTTGCTCTGTTCTTCCATTTGTTTATTGAGCTTCATGAGTTGGTCCTTAAGCTCATCATTTTCTGCTTGGATTCTTGCCTTCTCCATTTCTAGCCTTTGGATTATCAACACGTTCTCTTCTAGTTTCTGAAAGGTATGTTCATTAATTTTGACATGATAGAAATTTGTTTCATAGGCAAGTTTCCTTTTTGCTTTCCTCTTTTCAGCCGGTGTTTGATGCTTGAATCCCGGTAAAGTTGTCGGACCAACTTTCTGTTGGATCATTGTTTCTTCTTTATCATTTTCTAGCTTCTCAAAAGAAAGCTCATTTCTTTGCACATGAACCGAACCTTCTTCAGTTTCATGCTGAAAGTTGGCTTTCCTTCTTGCATTCTTTTTTGATTGCAATGTTGTTGATTTCCTCTTTTTTCGAGCACCTGTTTAATGCTTGGGCTTCGGTGAATTTCTTCCTGGACTGAGACTGCATATCTTTTTGATAATTGGTTCTTCTTTCTTTTTAGATAATTCAGTTTGCTTTTGTTCCTCAAAGTTACATTCTTCATCTTCATGCTCATCTTCTGTTTGTGGTTGCAATTGTTTGTATATGTTCTGTTCTTCAATTGTCTTTCAAATTGCTCTCCTACATGAATGAAAATTATTAAAAAGAATGATATGACACAAAGTTAAGTAATAATTTATCATTCGGTGATTCAAATTTATAATAAGACTAGTGATTTGGTTCATGATAACAAGTTTTATCAGTGAATTAGCAACGTTAAGCAAAATTTATCACTCAATGAAGCTAACTAAGCAAAAAGTTATCAGTCCATATCAAAATTTATCGCTGCATAGCAAAATTCATCAGTCAATTAAAGAAATAAAGGTTATACACTGATAAAACTTGTTTCTTGAATAATTTGCTAGCATAGATGAAATGCCTAAATAATTTTCTACCAGAAATATGACACCATGAAGATTAAGAAGAATTTATCAATTCAGCTAAAATTTATCACTGCATAACAAAATCTAATATTCGTTTAAAAAAAAACAAAGGATATCAATGGATACCTCAATATGTTTCAGATCATGCAAGGATGACTTTGCCAATTGTTCTCCCAGATGTGTAATGTTCCATTTTGAAAATCTTGGGATTGTGTTCTTGTCATTTGGTTTGATGATCTTTGTATGCTCACATATCCAATACTGTTGAGGACAAAAAAAATGTTATAAATTAATATTTAGTAAATGTAACTATTATAGTTTATAAGTTGTAAGTGAGATATTTACTTACCAATAAGATGATCACACATCCGCACACTCTATCAATTTGGTTGATGTTGCGTGCTATTGATCTTGTAAGATGTTGTTTTGCTGCGCCACACCAATCATAAGATTTCATTTCGTCAAAATCCTCATGGTATTTCATAAACCCCCAACCAATTGTTGTCCCAGTACCCGGATACAACAAAAGCAAACAAACTAGAAGGCACACAAGCCGAACAACATCTTCTACATCTTCATTGTTGTTGCTTCTCAAAAGTTTCATTATCAACTTTTGGATTGAAGCACTTGTCATTCTACTCTCGGTTATTTTCCTTCTTTGCGCCATAGCTACCTCATTTTTTCTTCCGTATGCAAGATTTATCTTCTTCTGTCCACATGCAATCCCAAAAATTAACTTGAAGTCATTTCTTTTCAACTTCAGCTTCTTTCCACCAATTTCAAATGTGGTTCCATCCATTTGGTAAGTTTGCAAAATTTTTGCAACCATATCATCATATTTAATTAAATCTCTTTTTTTAACCTTGTTTTCACTCAATGTATTAACCAGAAGTGAAAAAGGTGTTTTTCTCAATAGTGTCAAATGCTCCTCTCTGAGTTTTGTTGTCTTGAAAATTTTGATAAGAGATTGAATGTTAGAACAGTAGATATACTTTGCTTCATTATTATGTATCTGTTCAGTCCTAGTTTTTCTTCCATCAATCTTTTTCTTCCCTCTTGCTTTATGGAGCTTTGTAGCTTGTTTCAATTGTTGCTGTTTGGGCTCCTCATTGTCAATGTTAGATTCAAGTTTAACTTCTAGTTGATTTTCACTTTCATGTGTTATTGGCTCTATAACAAACTCAACTTTTTCAATCTTTTTCTTCTTTGAGAAACTTGTTTCTCGACGACGTAATCTTTTACGATGACTGGGAACATCTGTACAAAAACATTGAGCATGAACATTAAAAATTAAGAAGAATTTTATCACTGAACTAGGCAAACTAAGAAGAATTTATCACTCTATTATGCAAATTAAGCAAATATATAACTGTATAGCAAAGTTTAGATTCCAAATTGCAAAAGAACATGAAGTATCATGATGAAGATGAAAACAACTAATAATTTATGACTCAATGAGGTAAAGTAAGTAAATTTTATCACTCGATTAAGAAAAGTAAGTAAATCCATTATTATAATAAATTTTATAACTCGATTAGGCAAATTAAGCAAATCTATCATTATTATAACAAATTTTATCACTGAATTAGACAAAGTAAGGAAATTCGTCATTGTATAGCAAATTTTATCACTCAATTAGGCAAAGTAAGCAAATCTGTTATTGTATAGCAAATTTTATCACTCAATTAGCAAAAGTAAGCAAATGCATCATTGTATAGCAAATGAACATGATTATTATGAAGTTGAATATCACTCATAAATTAATACTGTATGATACAGATTGAAACTAGCTTCAAGTCGAAGTTTATCACTCAATTATAGTTATGAAAGAAGAAGGGAAGAAAATCCATCGTTATAACAAATTTTATCACTCAATTAGGAAAATTAAGCAAATCTATCATTCTTATGGCAAATTTTCTCACTGATTTGGGCAAAGTAAGCAAATCTGGCATTGTATAGCAAATTTTATCACTGGACTAGCAAAAGTAAGCAAATCCATCATTGTATAGGAAATAAACATAAAGATGTGATTATTATGAAGTCGAATATCGCTCATAAATTAATATTGTATGGTACAGATTGAAAATAGCTTCAAGTGGAATTGTATCACTCAATTATAGTTATGAGAGAAGAAGGGAGGCAAATCTATCATTATAACAAATTTTATCACTCAATGAGGAAAATTAAGCAAATCTATCATTCTTATAGCAAATTTTCTCACTGAATTGGGCAAAGTAGGCAAATATGTTATTGTATATCAAATTTTATCACTGAATTAGCAAAAGTAAGCAAATCCATCATTGTATAGCAAATGAACATGAAGATGTGATTATTATGAAGTTGAATATCACTCATAAATTAATACTGTATAATACACATTGAAAATAGCTTCAAGTCGAATTTTATTACTCAATTATAGTTATCAAAGAAGAAGGGAAGCAAATCCATAGTTATGAAATAAGAAGAGAAGCAAATCCATTATTATAACAAATTTTATCACTCAATTAGGAAAATTAAGCAAACCTATCATTCTTATAGCAAATTTTCTCACTGAATTGGGCAAAATTAGCAAATCTGTTATTGTATAGCAAATGAACATGAAGATGTGATTATTATGAAGTTGAATATCACTTAATTATAGTTATAAAAGAAGAACAGAAGATGAATACGACTCACATTTGATTCGCATGTTTGTTGAAGATGAACTAAACAGGGAATATAGATCGAAACGGTGGAAGATTTGTTGGGGATCTGTTCAGAATCAGAATATAGATCGAAACAGAGGTGATTTCTTTGGAAACGATGGGAGATTCAGGGAAAATCTCTTCGTTTGTTTCGATTTCCAAATCACAAATCGCCTCAGAATGTTCCAAATTGCCTCAGAATAGTTTCCAAATCAGAACAATTGAGAAGGAGCGTGTGTGTCACGCGCGCAGGGGAGAGCTCGTGATATCTTCTTTGCTTCACACGTGTGGTATGACATTGAGGGGTAAAATTGGAAACTGAAATAGGGCAGGACTTGGTGGGTATTAATTTGTTTCCATGGGACCGGCTGGTAAGTCCCCCTTTTTTAAATCCACACCTTAGTATGCTCTTTTTATGATTTTAAGCCCAAGTGACCCATATGAGCCTCAAATAGGCCTTAGGCCTGGGTCACCATTTTTAGAGTCCAGTTGTTTTTTATTTTTGTTATAGTATCCATACAATAATTTTTGGAAAAACGATTCACAATAATGGTAGCTGGATTCTACACAACAGTAATGATACATAACTTTAATACTAGAGCTCTAAATGGAGCTCTAGTGAGGTAAAAGAGAAAGAGAGAGTAAAGAGAGATAGAAAAAGGAGTGTGGGCCCCACTTTCATATATATGGGCACTCTCTACATCATTAGAACTACATTAGAGCTCTCAAATTAGAGCTCTCAAACATTATTCTTCTGCACAATCCTGGTAGATACATTAATGGAGTTCCTCATAGGGAAGTTGAATCGTATCCGGCTTTGAGCTCTCCAAAAAGCATTGTTTGCTTCGATTTAGCAAAAGAGAAGTACAAGGAGATACCGCATCCCAATTATGGAGATGGAAGTTGTCTACGGAGTTTTGGGGTTTTAGGAGGAGGATTAGAATGCCTCCTTTAGGAATGGCAATGGGCCGGGGCCGGGGATCACACTCCCCGACCTCGATGGTAAAAATTTTCCCGTCCTCGGCCCCGATCCCCAACAGAGAACCTATCACTGTCCTCCTCCCCGCCCTCTAACGGGGATCGGGTTTCCCTGATCCAGAAATTTCCCGTACCAAAAAAAAAAAAAACCAAACAAAGAGGAAGAGAGATCAAAAACAACATCATCAATAACAACATCATCAAACAACATAAACAACGTCATTAACATCATCAACATCACAGAGAATGAGCGAGATCTGAGTAGAGAGAGAGAGATCTACTCAGATCTGTCGTGGTAGAGGAAACCGACACCGAAGGAGGAGGAGGTAATGCTCAGAGGAGAAGGAGGCGGCGCTCGACGATGATGTTCGGTGCTCTCTCTCTCTCTCTTTTTGCTCTTTACTCTCTTTGCTCGGAGGAAGAGGTGGCGCTCGTCGTCGTCGTTGTCGTCGGAGGTGGCGCCGATTCGGTGAGAGACGATGAGGAAGAGAGGGAGCTCAGAGAGAGACGATAAGGAAGAGAGAGAGAGAGAGTAGAGGAAAGAGAGAGAGAGAGAGAGAGAGAGAGAGAGAGAGAAAGTAGATATGAAATGAAAACAAAAAGATGAAATGAGAGAGCGAGAGAGAGAGAAACAAAACAGCTAATAAAAAAGTATATTATATATATATATCACTTCATGGGACAAACGGGGCGGGGACGGGCCGGGGTCGGGCCTTGGACACTTATCACCGTCCCTGGCCCGAAATTGATCGAGGATTAATTTTTGAATACCATCCCCGTCCAGTCAGGGGTATTTTTTGAGAAAAAACCCGTTCAAATTGGGGTCGGGGGATCGGATCCCCATCGGGTCGGTTTCAAATTGCCATCCCTAGCCTCCTTTGTGTACTTCCTTTCAATGGCCAAAAAATTATGCTAATGTCTGATGTATACGTAATGAAAGAATACGGGATTAGAGAGTCTTGGACTAAATTGGTTACCATCTCATATCCATTTTAGGATTATATGTTTCTTGGGAGGCTCAAGTTGTACGTAGAACCTTGCCTTTGAGTATTTCAAAGAATGGTGATATTATTGTGTTTGAAATTGAGCCACAATTGGTTTTATACTATCCCAAGTTCCATAATTTAATTTGTTCTATAGCTCCTCACTTTTTCTCCAGTGGTTATTTTTACACATGTTGAGAGCGTAATTTCACCAAATGCGAAATTTTTACAGCAGAGATTGAAAGGCAACACCAGTTATATACATCAAGGACATGGGCAATAGAAAACTATGATTTTTCATCCATTTGATTGATTATTAACATGTAACATGGAGTTTGGTAGCTCAAAATGCAGTGCTTTTTCCCTTATATTTTGGTCCTTTTTTTTTTTTTTTATAGGTTTCCTTTTGAATTTCTAGATTTATGTGACTGGACCAAAATAAGCTCTGTTGAAGCCTATCACATGTTATTGGTTACACTGGTTAACCACTGGGTTAATGCCAATGGTTGGTTTGGTTGATTCAAGTAGCATCACTTATAAAATGATATCAACCAACATTTTTGCATCTTTAAAAATGGTTTCTAATAGTATTTTCTGCACTTTCTGCATCCTAAAATGGTTTTGCTGCAGTGTTGTTTCTGCATTTACTGCATTGGTAAGATATTTTCCATTGTATTATCTACATTTTCTATGTCATATTAAAAATAAATATATATAAAAAAAAGCTTTCTGCATCCTTAAGTTGTTTTTGCAGGTTTTTTTTTTTTTCCAGCAATTTTTACTTCATTAAAATATTTTTGTTAAAAAGCATTCTGCTTGCATCCTTAAGTGGTTTCTGCATAAATTTTTTTCCTGCAATTTTTCCTTCATTAAAATGTTTTTGGCTGCATTTTATTTACCATGCAAAAGCAATTTTTTGCATGACTGTGATTTATATTTTTTTTTCCAAATAATAAGGATCCGTTTGAATATATGTAGATTTGAAATATATAGATTGAATTAAATAGTTTTTGTGGAGCAAAAATTATCCCACATATATTAATCAAGAGATCAATGAAGAATTGAGTCACACCGTTCCGAATTTACAAAAGAATAAGCAGTTAGTGCCTCCCCACCGGCGGTTGCCAGCCGGAGGGCACTCCAATGATCAAGTTAGATAATATATATCTAAATGAAACTGAATAAGTAAATAGAATGGTTTAGTCATACCTCCTCCCCTGGAGTTGAAGACTATATCCCTTATATAGGTTAACCTATCACACATTTTGTCTAATGAGATTAAGGCCTAGTTTTGGAAGACTAATAAGTGTGCTTTTTGACTTTTTATGAAATATGGGTTGGGTTCGGGTTGGGTTTGAAGTGATGTGTTAGAAAGGTAATGTGACTTAAATAAGATGATGTGACTTAAATAGGGTAGTGACTTTTTGACTTTTTGTCTTTTTTCAATCATGCCAAACTTGGCCTAAGTCATCAATTTGGTCCAATGAAAATGAGCTACTTGTATGCCCAAAACTCATCTGATATATGTATGTCATAGGCAAATTGGCAAAGTGCTTTATTTTATTATCTTAATCCTTATTCCATATAGGTATTGAGTGGGCTCATATGAGTTAATTTTTATCCCTCCACAGTTTTAATGATGGATTTAAAATCTATACTATTATATAAAGTAAAAGCTTCATTTGATGTCTTAAATCTAGTAAAGAAGGCTCTTACCCCTTAAGTGACACAGAATATATAATAAATTTTTTTGTTTTGTATTTGTCTATTTAAATTACATGGGCATCACATATGTCAACCGTTATTAATTATATAAAAATAGTTATTTGAAATCGTACTAAAACTTATCTTCTAACTCAAAAGATTCTGCTAAAATACTTTTTTTTTATCTCAATTTATCTTTTTCTGTAGTTTTTTTTTTCTTCCCTTATAATAATCAACTGTATAATAATTTTAATTTCAATTGAACACATATATCCTAACCGACCTTAAATTCTTGCAAAATCAGTTGAAGAATAAACTTCCCAATGCTGTGAAATCTTTTTTTTTTTTTATGGAGGAATACTTGGCCTTCGTTTGGCATGAAGAAGTTTGGGGTTTTTTTAGCTAAAATAGCTACAAAAAGATAAAATATACTTTTTAACTCAATAAGATAAAATATCATATTAAAATCATAATCATTTTATTTTTTCTCTTACAAATGTCAAAAAAGCTAAAAAACCGATCTCAAACGAAACTTTTTACCCCCAAACTAAATAATTAAAAAAACAAAAAATAAACTCACATCCCAAATAAACCCTTGAATCAAATTAAGGAGATAGCAGATCATCTAGCTTTGGCTGCTTTGCTTAACCAATGGATGATGAAGATTCGGTCCTCGTTACACTCAATGGTCTTCCAGATGACAATTCGAGCCAAAACTGAATCTATATCCACGGAAGTTCTTTCTTCTTTGCTTTGGTTAAGATCATTGAAAAGGAATCCTTGATGGGCCCATCTTGATTGATAAAAGCTCAATCTATCAATAAATATATCTAGGTGAGAAGAAATTGTATGTTTTCCTTTAATTTCCCATATTTGGTCTAAAACTGTATTTGATTAAAAGATTTGAAAAAAAAAAAAAATTTGTATGAATTTAGGTAAAATATAAATGTATTTTATTCATATTTTACCGTTCTTTTTTTTTTCCTATTTTCAAATCCCTTCTCATATCCTTCAACTAAAAACTTAAATTATTAAGTGGAGAGTTTATCTAATGTATATTAAACTAATTTCTTTTACTTTTTATTCAATGTGGTGGGACTCTACCTTCACACATGTTTCAACAATCTCTTCCTCGTGTGTGAATTTAACATTGGGCATTTCCTTGCTCCCCTCAAATCTTGATCTATAACTCTCTAACATCGAATTCAACAAAGGCTACCCGCCCACACTCTATCGTGTGCCATCATATTCCATTGAGAGAGTCACCTTGCCACAGTCCAACCTCCGTGTATATTAGGAATTTTTCTTTTACTCCATCAAAGTTTCTGTGCAAATCCAAGCCCATCACATGGATGTTCCAAGAGAATTTACCCATAAATTGTTTACTATCGGCTATAATACTAGTTGTTAAGAAATTAGGGAACTTATAAGTACACAGCAGTAAAGGCCCAAATCTAACGAGACATACAAAATCCGAGGGTTTTTTTTCTTTTTTTGTGTGTGCACGCATGTGTGTAATTTTTCATAAATGTTTGGTGGTGTTTCGTGGAAACTGTGTGAGTGATTTTCTGACCACACTGCCCACTTAGCAATTCAGCTGTAGAACACTGGCAGAATAGATGGCACCTTGCTGACCTGCAACAGAAAGAGAAGGCTCCGGCGGTAGTTCTTCCACCCGGGGGTACTCCGACGATCAAGTCAGTACTCAATATCTCTCAAAGATAATTAATCATCTATTCAACTCACAAGCTTGAGTATAAAAACATACCTTAGACCCATGGGGATGCCTCTTATTTATAGCCAACTCAATCCTAGTCCCAATAAGAGCCTAACTCCAATGGACTCAGGATTACTACTAATCTGGGACTCCCAGTGGAATTAGGATAAACTCCCTAAGAGTTTATCTTTACCCAAACTAAAGTCTTCTCACAATCTAGGACTCTTGTCCCATATCCAGGTTGAGTTCCCTCTTCATTCTAGGACTCTTGTCCCTTATCCACTTATCTCGGATTCCGATATCTTTGGAGATAACCTCGGCCTTGCCGAAATCACCTCGGCGTCACGACCAGGACACGTGGCACCTCGGCTGACACGTCGGCGTCACCTTGCCACGTGTTGGAGCTCAGAAAATATATCCCCACAACTGCCCCCTAGGTTCTATTACCTCGGCATTCTGAGGTGATAGAACCTATACTGTTCGTTCATCTATGCCCCTCTGTCCGAGATCAAACTCGTCGACCTCAAAGTTCCCTGGACTTTACTGTCCACTTCTGTCAAGTATCAAGCTTCATGCTTTCCAAGCTATTTCGAGATCATACCTCCTAGCCGAGGTTTCTGGTTTCATTAATTCATAAACTCCAAGAACTTTGCAACTGTTCCACGCACATTCTCTAGTGGGTTCCCGACTTCCAGTCATCTATTTGACTCTGGCGATCTTCATATCGGCGTTCATTCCTCTTGGTAGGTTCATAAACTCTTTTATTTAGCTCAATCTTTCATAACTCTTCTGAATCTGTTTACTTGCCATCTATTGCCTTCTATTTTCGTCTGTTTTCAAGTTTTGAATTGTTTGAATGTCTAGCACTGTTCTTGTCATATCCGCTTTCTGTTGCTAGCATCGTGTTTGGGCCATTACTTTCTTGTTCTTCACATACTCACTTAGTGCCTGTGCACTTGGCTTTATTCTTGAATTTTGTCGTCTTCTTGACTCTGATTTTTCTCTTTTTTTATTCAATCCTCTGGCTTTTTTCCTTTCTAGCTCTTTTGCTTAAATCCGTCATTGTTCCAAGCTTTCAAGCTTCCGCAACTGTCTTCGTTCCTCTCCTCCGGTGAAGCTTACGTCATTCTGTCATTGTCATCAGATTTCGGCAATTCTTATTCCGACTTCCCTCTTTCTGGTAAGCCACTGTTCCTCCTGGTTTTATTACTTGTTACTTTCCAAGAAGCTCTGCTTCATTGTTAACCACCATTGATGTTTTACCCGTTGTTTCCAAATCATCTTCTTGAATACACACTGTTCACATATCTGTTGATTTCTGCCACCGTTCTTGGCTTGACACACCTATGCAATCTTTTTGTCTTGATTTCTTGATAGCTTCATCACCATTTTTTATTTGCGAATTACATTTCTTGTTTCTGTTTTCTGTATCTTTTTCCAGATTTTTGCTTTCAATCCTTGCCTTCAAAACTCCGAGGTGCCAATCGCCGAGAAGAGCTTTGATCAAACTCTTTAGGAGATTGATGCTGAGCTCGTGGCTGAGAAGGCTGCTGAGAAGTTCTTTCCAACTGTCTTCCAGGGGCGAGACACAACCTACCGCTGATGCTGAGTAGTTTGCTTCCTTCTTGAAATTGATGCCGAGGTAACGGTAGAGAAGCTCCTCCAACTGACTGCCGAGGCTGAACCATCGTCGTTCGTCGAAGCAGATCAGTCCGACGTTCTTGCTTTCAGTCCCTAGTTCTTTAAGGTCTTCATTTTTGTACCTGCCAACCTTCTCAGCTCTTAACAAGCTAGTTGGTCATCTCGGATGATCATATCTCGGAAACGTCTTTCAGTGTTATCTCGACTATACCAAACTTGTAAATTGCTACAAATTTCAACAAGTGGTAGACTTCATAATCTTCGGTTAACTCATCTTGTAATTTGCTCAAAAATTTTAACAAGTGTAAACATTCATTGCTCCTTAATTATCATTCCTTCCCCCTGCATCTTCTCCCTGCCCCCTAATGTGAACATAAGTTGCACTTAGGATCACATTAGGGAAGTTGGCTTCGTGCCGTAGTCACAGACCTGATGTGTTCTTCTTTCGCCGATGTATTAAAACTTCTGGTATTTAATTCGCCCCCTTTAGACCGTCTTTCTCTTGGCCTTTGCAAACTATCATCGCTGTTTCTTGAAGCATTTATTCCTTTCACAATTCTGGTCACCACTTCTGGCGTGCACTTAGTGGTTCTGTTCTAATCAAAACGACGTTTGACTCCGGCGAATCTTTTGCCGACATTTAACTTTGTGCACTCTTTAACTTGTAAATTCTCTCAGAATTTCAACAAGTGTTAACATCATTCGTTTTAACTTCGGTTAAACATCATCTCGACTTAACTTCGGTTTAATCATCATCTCTGTTTAACTTCGGTTAAACATCATCTCGGCTTAACTTCGGTTAAGCATCATCTCTGTTTAACTTCGGTTAAACATCATCTCGACTTAACTTCGGTTAAGCATCACCTCAGTTTAACTTCGGTTAAACATCATCTCGGCTTAACTTCGATTAAGCATCATCTCAGTTTTAACTTCGGTTAAACATCATCTCGGCTTAACTTCGGTTAAGCATCACCTCAGTTTAACTTCGGTTAAACATCATCTCGGTTTTTGAGGTTTTTCCTTTTTTGTCGCTTGTACTCTTGTACCTTCTTGTTTTTTAGACAATGTAAGCTCTACATATGGCCGATGTGCCTCCTTGTTCTTGAATGTCTAATTTAACTTTCCTTCTCTGAATGCTTGTGCCTTTGTCTTTTCTTGACTGCCTTTGCATGATTATATACTAAGAATATTTTGCGTGCCTTTCATTCTTTGCCTTCTTTGTGCAATCTTCTCGGGGTTACATACCTCGGGTATAATAACTACAAACTTTACTTCGGCAAGATACTGACCTGCAAACTTTTCATAAATTTTAACAAGCGTAAAGCATATACTATTTCAATGTTAACTTTGCAAACTTTTCTCAAGTTTCAACAAGTGTTTTAAACAGTAATCTCAGTCTATCCTACTTGTAAATTGCTATGAATTTCAACAAGGATTAACATATACAGTAAACTTTTCTCAAGTTATAACAAGTGTTAAACAATGATCTACTTGTAAATTGCTACAAATTTCAACAAGGGTTTAAACAATATACTTAGCTTTTACTTCAACCTGTAAATTGCTGCAAATTTCAACAGATGATCACATGTCGGCTTAACTTCAACTTGTAAATTGCTACAAATTTCAACAAGTGTTAAGCATCTTCTTTGGTTTAACCAACCAGTAGATTGCTATAAGTCTGTAAGCAATAACATCGGCTTCACTTCGACTTGTAAATTGCTACAAATTTCAACAAGCGAAGAGAAACAGTAATCTCGGCTTAACTTCAACTTGTAAATTGCTACAAATTTCAACAAGTGAAGCTAAGGAACCATCTCAGCTTATCTTCAACTTGTAAATTGCTACAAATTTCGACAAGTGAAGCTAAGGAACCATCTCAGCTTACCTTCAACTTGTAAATTGCTACAAATTTCAACAAGTGGTAAACTTTGTATCGGTTTGACCAACTTGTAAATTGCTACAAATTTCAACAAGTGGTAAACTTTGTATCGGTTTGACCAACTTGTAAATTGCTACAAATTTCAACAAGTGGTAAACTTTGTATCTTCTAGAATTCAAGCCGGGGTTTTCAACCCGGCCAGCTTTAGTCTGATCTTGTGTGTTTTCTTTTTATCCTCTGGGATCTTAGATCTGCTCGCTGTGCTCTTATCTTCTCGGACTTAAGCGCTGAGATCTTGTCTGCTGGAATCTTGGATTTGCTCACTCAGGCTGAGCTCTCGTCTTTTCGGGCCTACTCATCTAGGCCGAGATCATGTCTTCTTGGATCCAGGATCTGGAATCCAGGATCTGCACACTTAGGCTGAGTTCTTCTATACTTGAATGTTATCTCCTTGGGAGCGCTCATGCCCCCTGTGTTTGCATCCCTTCTGGAAGGGTCTTCGTTCCTCCGCAGGTATCTATCCTTCCATACCTGGAGGTCATCTTCGTTGTAGTATCCGTTTCGATCTGTTGTCTTTGGTGCGTCACCTTCCTAGCCGGCGTCTTTCACTTCGTGACTCTGATCACGAGTTTCTGTGTTGCGGTCGTCCCCTTCAACGTCAAGGTCGATAGGTCTCCCACTCCTAGCAGGAGTGTTGTCTTCAATCTGATCCTTCTGTCCGTCATTGGCCATCTATTCTTCTTTCTTTCCCACAGACGGCGCCAAATTGTGTGAGTGATTTTCTGACCACACTGCCCGCTTAGCAATTCAGCTGTAGAACACTGGCAGAATAGATGACACCTTGCTGACCTGCAATAGAAAGAGAAGGCTCCGGCGGTGGTTCTTCCACCTGGGGGTACTCCGACGATCAAGTCAGTACTCAATATCTCTCAAAGATAATTAATCATCTATTCAACTCACAAGCTTGAGTATAAAAACATACCTTAGACCCATGGGGGTGCCTCTTATTTATAGCCAACTCAATCCTAGTCCCAATAAGAGCCTAACTCCAATGGACTAAGGATTACTGCTAATCTGGGACTCCCAGTGGAATTAGGATAAACTCCCTAAGAGTTTATCTTTACCCAAATTGAAGTCTTCTCACAATCTAGGACTCTTGTCCCATATCCAGGTTGAGTTCTCTCTTCATTCTAGGACTCTTGTCCCTTATCCACTTATCTCGAATTCTGATATCTTCGGAGATAACCTCGGCCTTGCCGAAATCACCTCAGCGTCACGACCAGGACACGTGGCACCTCGGCTGACACGTCGGCGTCACCTTACCACGTGTTGGAGCTCAGAAAATATATCCCCACAGAAACGATGGTCGAAATATATGAAAGAAGACTTGCTATGCTATCAACAGTTGGGTCTTCCATATGAGCTGGAAAAGAAAAAGTAAAAGTGAAAGAAAGATCGAGGGTTGACCTGTTGACTGAAAATGACATAAAGAATGTGTAATGGTGAGTAGTTAAGTAAATGATATACAAATAAAAAATAATAATTAGTGAAAAATTTTAATTTAAAATGAGTATCAGACATTAAATTTGATAAAAAAATCTGTATTAGATGATAAGAATATTTGTTTGGCAAAAGTCCATTAACACTAAAAAATTATTTACATTGTGTTTAGTTAGGAAATTTGAAAAGAAATTTAAAAATAAAAAGAAAAAAGTGTATGAATTAAGGAGAAATTAATATAAACATATTTTATTCACGTTTTATGTATTTTTTCCTTTTCTCTTTTCAAATGTAAGGAATCCCACTAATCCGTTCTCCTTCACTCCCAAAGCTTTCTTCTCTTTTTCTATCTCAACTGATGACAGTTTTTGCTGAAAAATATTTCATTGCTTGAATGGCGTCGGTCTTATCCGTGCGTCTATGAATTCAAACCTCCAAAACACTGTTCTTGTCTTTCGTGGATTTACTATTTTTCCCCCACCCCCAAACAAGGGATTTCACCTCAAAAAAAGGTCTTTGTCTTCAAGCGCAATATCGATAATTAGGTAATCACCTCCACGAGCAACGCTATACCACTTCGATGTCAATGTATTTTTTTAAGAATTCCCTTCAAAGCCCAAGTGGGAGTACTGCCCAAAAACACGGCGGTTAGTGTGTTTTTTCCAAATATAATACTCTAATAAAACATATTAAAAAAAAATTTACTGTACTTTTCAAATATAACAACGTAACATTTTAAAAAATCTTATTAGTGTATTTTTTTCTAAACATAACACCGAATCAATGTAACAAACAAAAATTATTTAGTATATTTTTTCCAAACGTAACACTCTAATATAACATATTAAAAAATTCTTTTGTGTACTTTTCTCAAACGTAACAATGTAACCTTCTAAAAAAAATTCTTAAGATATTTTTTTCCAAACATAACACTCCAATCAGTGTAACACAAAAACTCCTTAGTGTATTTTTTTTCCAAACGTAGCACTTTAATGTAACACTTCAATATAATACCACAAAACCACACTAACAAAAATGTAGATTTTCATGCTCGACAACTAACATTTCTGCCACCAACATCCCACCTTTCCATTCTCATCCCCAAATCGAATTAGAAAATTGAAAAAATGAATTACAAAAATGCATTTACTTAAACTCAAATAACATCAAATCAAATAAATACAACTTTCCAAAACAAAAATAACTAATTGATTCATAAAAAAACTCTTAGAACTAAATGTATCAACATTCCTCTATATGAGATTTATGGATAGATTTTCCTTAAAAGTAATGATTAAATTGGAGAAAAAAAGTCATTTAAAATTAAAGAATAATTCTAATTACTTATTTTGATAATCCTAATTTTATCGTTTTATAAAAATGTTATTTAAACAAATATATGTAATAATTTTATTTCAATTATTTATGTGTATTTTAATAATCTTAGCCCTATCGTGTTATAAAAGTGTAACTGAAATGTATAATGATTTTATATGATATTAAATTATTACATAATAAAATAAACATTCAATTTGATATTAATAATAATAGTTAAATTTAAAAGAAAAATAGTAACATACAATTAAAAGTGATTCTAATTATTTTTTTTTTTTTATTCAGGTAGAAATAAATTTTTAAAAAAAAGTAAGAATAAAAGTTATAAAAAAATTATTTTAAAAAGTAACAAAAAAAAGTATGTTATGGTTAGATTAAGAAAAAATAAATAGATTAATTATGTTGAGTATTAATTTTTCTTTAATACTTATTTTTTGAATATGGCTTCCCTCCGGTCTCTATCGGATTGGAAGATACTGTTGGGCCCGTGGGGCTCACCACAGGTCTTGTTTCAATAATCCGAGCAGTTAAATGTGTAGAAATCGTCAAGTACTATATACCTATATACCTGTAAAAAATCATGTTGATCAGATATCGATAGCTATCTCATCGGATCATATTTATGTCAGCCATTTATTTTTTCACCGTCCATTTTTTTAACTGATTTGATCACGTAACTATCGATATTCAATCAACATGATTTTTTTATAGATATATTGAGTTCTACATATTAAACGGTTCGGATTATTAAAACGGGACCCGTGAGGGGCCTAACAATATCCTCCAGTCCAATCTGGGACTAGAAGGAAGCTAGATCCTTTTTTTTAATATATTATATATAATTATATATATGTATATAAAGTTTAAATTAAAAAATATATATTTTGGCCCAAACAAATTTGGTCACCAATTTTGTAGTTGAAATGATCTGAACCATTAATAATATCATGTAAGACAAATATATATATTTTTTTAAAACTCTTCTATCATATAATAGATATTTGAGTGTATATTTTGAAAATAATTTTTATAAATTTGAAATTTAAAACTTATTTAGTGTGCAAGGAAGGTGCTGGGAGACTCACGGGTGACATTTTTGTGTAGGAAGCTCCTTTGTGGGCAAGGAAGGTGCTAGGAAACTTTTTTGTATTGTAACTTGTGTGTAGTGGATATATATCAATTGTGATCGGAATCCTATATATACATGGAATAATGTTTTTTGTCCCGATTTTCTCCGCCCCGAATGCTCCGATTTTCAGAAGGGAAAGAGAGAGAGAGAAGAGAGGGGAAGAGGATTGCAGCTCCTCGGGGAAGAGGACCGCAGCTAGTCGCCTCGCCGCCCGCCGTCACAGCCGCTCGATCGTCGCCCGCTGTCGCTCGTCGCAGCAGCTCCAGCTCGTCGCAGCAGCCCGCCGTCACAGCTCTGCCTCTGCCTCGGCGCCCCCGCCTCCGCCCCCTACCTCAGCCCAGAGTTTGATGGCCCCCTCCCCTCCCCTCCTTCTCTTCCTCCCCTCCCCTCCCCTTCTCTTCTTCGTCTTCTTCCTTCTTCTGCTAAAAAAAAATACAAAAATACAAAAACGACGACGTTTTGTATATTAGGGGCATTCGGGGCTCCCACATTCGGGCTCCCAATCACAGCTCATATACATGACTTTCATAATCCTTACTTTCATCTGAACCACTTATAATGTAGAGCTCACACATATATAAGTGGATCCCACACATACATCAAAGGTCAAGATCAAATTAGGGGTCATGAAACTCTCAAAAAAGGACGTCCCAAACATTTCTCAGATGCATATAAAGAGAAAGAAAGACCAATGGTGGAATGATGAAAAAGGAGAGAAGTAATGAGAGAAGATAGAAAAGATTGGCGAAAAATATATTTTGGCTTAAATAAGCTTGGCCATTAATTTTGTAGATGAAATGATCTGAACTATATTTACATGTGGTATTGGAATTAATTTTTGAAAATTTAAATCAAACATAACATTGAAATATAAGGGTGAAATTATGATTTGAAACTTAAACAGAGCCACATTTTTTAAAAAAATCCTTCTACCATTTTGACTTTATTTGGCAAGTGAGTTTTTGGCCCTTTTGTTTTTAGCTAAAATTTACAAAAAAGATAAAATATGTAACACCCTGAATGTTTAATTAAATACCACATAAATATTTATAGTTATATATAATTATAGTTGTATGTGATAATATATTATTTAATAAATAAATAATAATAACAATAATAATAAAATAAATATATGGAATAAGAATAATAATAATATGTAATAGTAAAATAAAATAATTAATATTATGATGGTATGTTATAAAGTATAATTTAATTTATTAATTAGAGTCAATGTAAAATTAAGGCAAAATAATAATAATAATAATAATAATAATAATAATAATAATAATAATAATAATAAGTATACGTAAATCAATTTGCCTTTATCAAATGTATGGTGTATGAGATTTTCTGGGGATTAAGCAAATCAACCATTTATGAGAGAAGATTTGGCAATTGTCATGGAGAGATGGAATTAAGCCACCTGTGCCATCTAAGCAAATAGAAGAGGTGAGTCATCAACCATGGGGTCATCATGATGGGGTGAGTCAGCACTAAGGAATGTGTATATAAGGGAGGGAAGGGGCTGGGCTGTGAAATAGTAAGGGATCAAACGAAAAAAAAAAAAAAGATAGAAACAAAAGAATACAGCAAAAATATGATGAAAATAATAAGACTCAATATTAAGGTGAGTTATATTATACTTGAGTCACCATAATATAGTTTACATATATTTTGATTTACCATAATCTATTTTATACAAGTTATGTTTTATAAATTATATTAATATTTCAATTACGTGAGTTATTTTCTGAACTCTACTTGTTTAAAAAGAAACCCGTGGATATTGTTAGACTTATTTATTTTGATGATTTATTTAATTATGTTTTAATTTATTTAAAAGAGAAAAATAGAATCTAAAATTTATTTTGATGATTTATTTAATTATATTTTAATTTATTTGAAAGAGAAAAATATAATCAAAATTTATTTTGTCCCATTATTTCTCACCTAAACCTTTATCCTAAATATTGTTAGAATGTATTTAATATTTGCTTAAATCAGGAGTTCAAATAGCCCAAAACAGAGGTTCAAATAGCCCAGCACAGCAGCAGTTCAAAAGGTTAAAAATGTTCAAGTGGAAGATATTCAAATTAGTAATGATGGAGTACAACGGCTATAAATGACTATAAATTTAAATGAATATAACGGCTATAAACGGCTATAAGTTTCATTATATATACCAAAGTCTCTAATGTAAACAAGTTACAAAAAATCAAAAAATATTCTTTTATCTATAATCACTCACATCTATTCTCTGAAAAATTATCTGAGAAGTGTTCTTCAATTTTTGTTTACTTTCTCTCTCAGAAATTATACACTGAGCCTTATAATATTAAGCTCATCTTTTCTGTGTGAGATTTACAGAAAAATCAAAGTTTCATTTTATATATCTATCTTTGAGAGATATTTATTGTAAGCTTTCTTTGATAGTAAAAATACCATTTCATCTTGTAAAAGTGTTGCAAACACTGTATTCTTGAAAACTTGAGAGTGATTGTGAATCACCTAAGATTTGCAAGGGTTTGGACTTGTAAAGTCTGTGTAAAATCCGTGAAGGATTGCTCCATTTGTAAAGAGATTGCTAGCACCCCTGTGAAGCTAGAAGATAGTGGAAAATCTCAAGTAGAACTTGAAGAATGGATGTAGGCTTGGTTGAAGTCGAACCACTATAAATCTGTTTGTCCCCTCTTCTCTAATCTCTTTACTTTCCTACTACTGTTATAGCTATCTAATATTCATGTGTTAATCATTTGATTTACCATGTATGTTAGTTATACTTCATTGTTATTTTGCTTGATCATTTACTGCTAAATTCATCATTGTGCTTGTTAATAATTTGTTATACTAGTAGTTAATTTTATTGAAGTATTATTAATTTTATTTTGTAGAAACCTAATTTACCCCCCTCTTAGGTTACTTTTTGGGTAACAGATATGTTTGTTTAAATTTTAGAAAGTACTTGACAATGACCTTATAAACAATTATATTTTGTAAATACCACCACGGGAGTCTCACGCCTTGGGGGACTTAAATAACCATTAACCTCTATTTGGCCACTTTGTGATCCTCTGTTTGTCATGGATCCATTGACCACTGTTCTGACTGTCACTCCAGTGACCTTTGTTCTGTTTTGTTCTGTACCGTGGTTATGGTTATTTATTTACATATTTTTTGTGTTTCAATTTCTGCCACTTTAAATCATTCATTTATGCAAATTAAGTTCTGTTACTATTTTAGTTTAAATAACTATCCATGGTTATTTTGTATTCCTACACTCTTGGCATAATATTTCTCACTTGCTGTGTGCTTAAAACTGTTATCCTTTTAGGTGGCGAGATGTAAAGGAAACCCATAACCTCACGTAGTAGAACCTGCACGAGAATTTGATGTTGAACCATTATTTTGTTTTTCTTTTTTTTTCCTTTATTTATTTTATTTTTGCTCCTTTTTGTTTTTATTCAGGGCCGGTCACTGAATAATAAAATAATAAAAGCCCTATAGATATATTTTCATTAAAATAGTAGAATGAAGTAAATTCTCTATTTAAATATTTTTTTATTTGCCTCCGCCTGCGTCATTTAATTTATTAAGATTAGAATTTATTAGTAAGTTGCGATTCCAATCCTAAGTCTCTAGGGTTGAGTCGTGACAAAATATGTTAAAATAGTTAATAAGATAACATATCATATCAAACTTATAATCGTTTTAATTTTTTTCTCATAAACATCATATCCAACTGTAAAAAATTCAACCATCTTTCCAAACACAAAAATTTTAACCTATTAAAATAGACAAAAATCAGAATAATTTATTAAAATAGCCAATTTCCCAAACGAGGCTATTATATATGTATTTGAGTATATATTCTGAAAATAATTGCTACCCAAAAAGCAACCTAAGAGGGGGATGAATTAGGTTTCTACAAATTAAAATTAATAATACCTTAATAAAATTAACTACTAGTACAACAAATTATTAACAAGCACAATAATGAACTTAGCAATAAATGATCAAGCAAAATAACAATGAAGTATAACTAACATACATGGTAAATCAAATGATTAACACATGAATATTAGATACATATAGCAGTAGTAGGAAAGTAAAGAGATTAGGAAAGAGGAGACAAACAGATTTATAGTGGCTCAGCTTCAACCAAGCCTACATCCACTCCTCAAGTTTCACTTGAGATTTTCCACTATCTTCTAGCTTCACAGGGTGCTAGCAACTTTTTTACAGATGGAGCAATCCTCCACAGATTTCACACAGACTTTCTAAGTTAAGAATACTGAGTGTACTACACTCTTACAAGGTTGAAAAGAATATGTTTTTGCTTTCACAAAAAGCTACAATAATTATCTCTCAAAGATAGATATAAAAATGAAGCTCTGGTTTTTCTGTAAACTTCACACAGGAAAGATGAGCTTAATGCTATAGGGCTCAATGTATAATTTTCTGAGAGAGGATGTAACCAAAAATTGAAGAACACTTCTCAAAGAATTTTTTTTAGAGAATAGATGTGAGTGATTATAGATCAAAAAATATTTTCTGGTTTTTCTTGTCACTTGTTTACATTAGAGACTTTGGTATATCTAATGAAACTTATAGCCGTTTATAGCCGTTGTATTCATTTGAATTTATAGCCGTTTATAGCTGTTGTACTCTATCATTATTAATTTGAATATCTTCCACTCCATTATTACAAATTTGAATATCTTCCACTTTAACCTTTTGAACCTTTTGGCCTGCTGCTGTGCTGGGCTATTTGAACCTTTATTTTGGGCTGTTTAAACTCCTTATTTAATCAAATATTAAATATATTCTAACAACATTTAGGATAAAGGTTTAGGTGAGAAATTATGGGATAAAATAAATTTTGATTCTATTTTTCTCTTTCAAATAAATCATCAAAATAAATTTTAATTCTATTTTTCTTTTTCAAATAAATTAAAATATAATTAAATTAATTATCAAAATAAATTTTGGATTCTATTTTTCTCTTTCAAATAAATTAAAGTATAATTAAATAAATCATCAAAATAAATAAGTCTAACAATCTCCCCCTTTATGATGATGACACACAATGATGTTTTGATTTGATTTGGGAGTAAGAAATGTTTCCCCTCAAGTCATACTCCTTGAATTCATTTCTAAATACATAGGTTAGCACATGTGTAATAAATAAACTTTAATCAACAACATGATATAAGATTAAGATATCAAACTATAAATACATAACATCAGATTAGTTTGAAAATAATACCATAATACATAATATCATACAATTTCTCCCCCCGTGACATTATCAAAAAGAAATCATGGGTCAGAATTTGGAGGAAAGGGAGAAGGAGAATGATAGTGATAAATGGCATCTATACAATTCAAAACATATATATACATATATGCATACACATACAACGCGCCCGCGTCTCTCTTTTTCCTTCGATAAATGCGTTTGACACGCGGCCTCACTTTTGCATCACTGGTCGACAAAAGCAGGCCTCGAGTTGTACTCGCCTCGACTCCCTCTCCCTCATTGTCTTCTTCTCTTTTTTCTTCTTCTTAATTACACACTCTTTCATTTTCTTCTTCACTATTCTCTTTTATCTCTTCTTCACCACTCTCGTCTGTTTCTTCTTCCTCATTGAGAGACCAAAAAAAAACTGAACGGAGGAGGCCAAACCTCAGTCTGTTCTCTTCTATTTCTCTGCAACTCATTTCTTTTACACCTCTCACCTCTAAACCATGGCTTCCTCATCCCGTCCCCTCACTCTATTTCCGAACCTAGACGACCCCATAAGCTCTGCTGGACCAAGTGCCCCTACTCCTACTCTTCCTATCATTCCTCTTCCTAACCTTCCTATGATGTCAATTGAGCAAATCATGGTAGCTCAATCTAACATAGAAGCCAATCATTTCACACTGACGTCCAGTGTGGAGACAGTGACAGCAGTCACAAAATTGGCTCACCGATTGCAGAACAGGACAAGTGAGTTACATCAGGTCAACGCCTAACTCTCTCTGCTCCAACGCATGTACAAGGATGCGCAAGCAGAAATTGGCGCACTGAAGGTCGAAAATAAAGAGCTTAAATAGAAGACCACCTCTATGGCCCGATTTAGAGCAACGTCGTTCTTGGCCTTTGATAGTCAGCGGGGAGTCGTCACTCTCAACGAAAGCACGGGGGCAGTGGCATCAAGGGTCGCCCAAGGTGATAAAAAGAAAAAGAAAATGATGGAAGAGGCGAGTAAGTAAGATATGCGTATGGCCAGAAAAAAAAATGAAGGGTTTTTTTTTTGTATGTTTATTTTGATCGGCTTGTGGCCATGAAAAAAATGAAGGGTTTTTTTTTTTTGATTTTTTTATGTAAATATTTGTACTTTGATTTGTTGTTGTGTTTATGTTTAAGTACTAAAAATGAAATTAAAAAACAGAGAAAAAATAAGAAAATTAAGCCCAAACAAAAAATAATAATGAGATACCAAATTGTTAATGAGTATATGAGAAAGCATTTGAGCATGATCTAATTCTCAATTTCTTAGCAAAAGCATACCAATCTCAAAACTATAATAGACATAACAGTGTATAGATCAAACAAGGTTGCCAAGCAAGAGCATAAATATGGAGCCAAAGTTCAAGTCACTCTTCCTTGAGGAAAACGATATTCCTCTTACATTATCAACAACTAATCAGCTCAAAGGTCATATTGTAAGAATTAAGATACCAAAAGTATAGAGATACCAAAATAATCAGAAAGACTAAAACAATCAAGTCTCTTTTTCTCCCCCGATGACATTTTTAACAAAATCAAGCATAAAGAGGGAGTATGGTACAACATATAGGATGAAAGAATGTAAGTGTATTTATAGCACAAATAATCATCCATATCAAGGTAGCTCTATGATACCAAAAAAATGATAGCACATAATGATCATACAATTGAAGCTCATACCATTTGACAATAATGGGTAAAAAAAATAGTAACATGTGAAGGTGCAAGCCCATAAGTTTGATATCAAAAACATAATAGAAACTGAGGGATTTTAAAAAATAATCAGGTTTAAATTCTTCCCCTTGTTTCATTTGGCAAAATCAATAGGAGATATGATAAGTGAAAGCTCATAATTGAAATGTTCTCATCAATAATATCAAATAGGATGCCAAAATGATACCAACAT
>JAXFYN010000027.1:1301221-1469828 GCA_036172215.1 Camellia granthamiana
ATTTAAGCATAGGCATGATTTTTAAGTAAGCGCATCATCAAAGAGTATACATTGCAAATCATATGAAGCATAATCAATCTTTTTCATATCAAAGTAATAACAGTATTAGCTCAAGGGATATAAGATAGAATTTTTACCTCAAAAGCTTAAGAAAGTATGTGAGGCATACCTTAGGTTCAATAAATGGAAGCTTTTCAATCTTTAATTTTCTTTCATGAGGAGTTCATCTCAAAAGGGTTTAACAAGTATGTTAGCAAAATGATTTCTCCCCCTAAGTTAGTGCTACCATTTTCTATTTTGTGTAAATATAGCATTAATAGAACAATCACTATTACTCAATAAAAATACAATACAAATCACTTCTTATCACAAACTAAAAAGGTAAAAAATAATTCAATGATCAAACCAGAGTTTTGAATGCTATTTTTCAGAATTTTCAAGTTGTAACGTATAACATAATATGCATAAGAAAATAGTTTTATACTCTCTGTTTTATTAAGAAATGATGCAACAATCTCATTTAATCGCATAACATTATCAAGAGGCATTTTCATCAATTCAATCCACATGCTCAAGTGCGATAAAACATTTTACTTAATATGGAACACAACATGAATGTTATAAACAATTAATTCAACAATTTATCAATCAAAAGCATTTCATGATATGTATATTAATATAATCCATATTCAAAAGATATTCAATAGGATAGATGCAATGTCTCTACAAACGTATGATACTTCTTTTCATTTAGATATTGTTGATGGATCATAATCAAGGAATTTCACAACTCATTCAAATATTCCAATGTAAAGCATATAAGCATGAAATTTTCATATTGAACATATTCTTGAGGTCACAAATGTAGAATTCAAAATATAGATAGTATTTATCTCAAAAACATTTTATGACATCAAAATTGATTCTACAAAGATATGACTCAAAAATGAATTAATATATTAGTATGAAGTCATATATAATATATATTATTCACCCAAAAAAAAAAGTCATATATAAGATGTGAAAAGTATGCTCACAAAACATATTTATTACTTCTTATCTCTTTTTCATAGCAATGGATGACATGATATAAAATGTTAATGAATATATGAATCATTCATATTCTAATAGGCATTCATCAAAATAATATAATTCTCATTTTTCAGTTCAATGAATGTTTGACAGAGACTAGCAGAACATGACTTAGTAAACTTAGTACAATTAGGTTACATGGAAGCAATGATTAGACACAACCTATTGTACACAAATCACACCTTAAAGAATATAGAACTTTAAGCTTAAAGGTGTGTTAGGAGTTATACCTTCATTTACCTCTTTGGAATCTTCACCCATATATCACCTCTATTGTTTATCTTGGTGATTTTCATTTCATCATTCTTCTTCTTGTAGGAGCTGATTTTGCTCTTTAGATTGAACACTCTTGTTGTGCATTTCCTCTCGAAGTCCTTGGTGTTCTTTGAGATTCCACCTACAAAATATCTTGATTTCTTTCTTGGTACCCATACTTTCTTGGGTCCATGGGAATTAGTCCCAAGAACATTTAATCTCATAAAAGGTTTAGGAGAATCAAAACCAATGCCTACTTTGTCAAAAACACATCTTTTATTTCCAAGAAGCTTGTTGAGGTTTTCTTTTCCTTTTACAAAATTTTCAAGAGTTTTGTTTAAATCCTCAACATTGTTTTTCAAAATATTTTTCTCATTGGCAATAGACGTAAAATCATTTTTCAAAGTAGCATTTTCCATTTTTAAAACACCCACATCATTTGAAAGAGAAGTAACTATTTTCTTTAATTTAGAATTCTTAACACAAATGTTTCTAAATATGTCATGTAATTTATTGAAAACACTTTCAAGTTCTACATAATTAGAAATTACTTCATCTTAAGTGGATTCTTCTTCTCCAAGAGTCATGAGACACAGGTTGGCTACTCTATCATTTTCTCCCCAAATGACTTTCTTTTTGCTGTCATCCATCATTAAAAGTTCATGAGCCATGAGTGAGCCTATGAGTTCTTCAATGCCTAATTTTGTCAGGTCTTTTGCTTCTTGGATAACTGTAACCTTAGCTTCCCATTCATTTGGCAAAAACCTAAGTATTTTTCTTACAAGCTCATCATTAGTATAAGATTTACCAAGAGATTTTGGAGCATTAATACTATTGGTAAATTTATAAAACATTTTAGAAATAGATTCAAATGATTTCATAATAAAGAGTTCATAATCATGAATAAGCATGTCAATCCGAGACTCTTTTATTTGGCTAATTCCTTCATAAGTAATTTCAAGTTTATCCCAAATCGCTTTAGCAGTAATACACCCAGAAATTCTATTGTACTTATTTGCATCTAGTCCATACACAAGAATAAGCTTGGCTTTAGTATTAGCTTGAAAGAGTTTATAATCATGCTCATCAAATTCATCCTCAAGTTTAGGTACACTGATATGGTCTACTACCTTGGTAGGAATTTTAGGACCTTTAGTGATAATGAGCCACAAAGCATAATTAGTAGCTTGAAGATACAAAATCATTTTTTCTTTCCAATGAATGTAATTACTACCATCAAAAAGAGGTGTCCTATTGCTAGCTTGTCCTACAGGAAAGCAAGTATAATACTTGGTTGCTATAGATCAAAAACTCAAGATTGTTAAATCTAAACAAAAGCTCCAGGCTCTGATACCAATTGTTACCCAAAAAGTAACCTAAGAAGGGGGTGAATTAGGTTTCTACAAATTAAAATTAATAATACCCCAATAAAATTAACTACTAATACAACAAATTATTAACAAGCACAATAATGAACTTAGTAGTAAATGATCAAGCAAAATAACAATGGCGTATAACTAACATACATGGTAAATCAAATGATTAACACATGAATATTAGATAGATATAGCAGTAGTAGGAAAGTAAAGAGATTAGGGAAAAGGAGACAGACAGATTTATAGTGGTTCGACTTCAACCAAGCCTACATCCACTCCTCAAGCTTCACTTGAGATTTTCCACTATCTTCTAGCTTCACAGGGTGCTAGCAACCTTTTCACAGATGGAGCAATCCTCCACAGATTTCACACAGACTTTCTAAGTCAATAACACTGAGTGTACTACATTCTTACAAGGTTGAAAAGAATGTGTTTTTGCTTTCACAAAAAGCTACAATAATTATCTCTCAAAGATAAATATAAAAATGAAGCTCTGGTTTTTCTGTAAACTTCACACAGGAAAGATGAGCTTAATGCTATAAGACTCAATGTATAATTTCTGAGAGAGGATGTAAACAAAAATTGAAAAACACTTCTCAGAGAATTTTTTTAGAGAATAGATGTGAGTGATTATAAATCAAAGAATATTTTCTGGTTTATCTTGTCACTTGTTTATATTAGAGGCTTTGGTATATATAATGAAACTTATAGCCGTTGTATTTATTTGAATTTATAACCGTTTATAGCCATTGTACTCCATCATTACTAATTTGAATATCTTCCACTTGAACCTTTTGAACCTTTTGGCCTGCTGCTGTACTGGGCTATTTGAACCTTTATTTTGGGCTGTTTGAACTCCTGATTTAATCAAATATTAAATACATTCTAACAACATTTAGGATAAAGGTTTAGGTGAGAAATAATAGGACAAAATAAATTTTGATTCTATTTTTATCTTTCAAATAAATTAAAATATAATTAAATAAATCATCAAAATAAATTTTGGATTCTATTTTTCTCTTTCAAATAAATTAAAACATAATTAAATAAATCATCAAAATAAATAAGTCTAACAATAATTTTTACAAATTTGAAATTCAAAACTTATTTAGTGTATTTGGTTTCGATTTTCTAAATTCAATTTTTTGAAAATTGAGTTTTTTGTTTTTCATTTTTTTTTTTTTTTTGGTTTTTAGTAAATATTTTTAAAGGTTTAAGCAATTTTTTTACTTTTTTAGATGCATTTTACTTAGATGTATCTAAATAGTAAAATATTTGTAAAAAAATATTTTTAAAAATTAATAAATACACAAAATATAAAAAAAAAATGTACTGAATTTTCGTATTTTTTTTATATTTTTGGTATTTAGTGAATTTTTTTAAAAAAATTCACAAATATTGTACTTTAAATGTATTTATGTTAGGTGTATCTAAAAATTAAAAACAGTGCTTAAAATATTTTAAAAATTCAATAAAAATAAAAATATATATATAATTTTTTAAAAAGTGAATTCTAAAAATGAAAACCAAACAGATTGATTAGGATTCGTTTGGGATGTGGGTTGGCTTTTTGACTTTTTTACTATTTTAACCTGGGGCTAAAAAGTCTCGTTTGGGATTTTTTTATTTTTATGAGAGAAAAAAATATAATGATTATGGATTGGATGTGATGTTTTGTCTTATTAAATTAAAAAAATTATTTTATTTTTTTTTGACTATTTTAACCAAAAAGTCCGTGGCTTTTTCTTTCCAAATGAGCTCTTAGTGTGCAAGGAAGGTGCTAGGAAACTCACGGGTAGCATTTTTGTGTAAGGAAGGTACTAGGAAACTTCTTTATTTGTGTGTATCAGAAAGGGGGAAAAAAAAAAAAATTATTTGTGTTTGTTTGGCTTCATAGGATGGAGGGGATTAGGAATAAGGTGGAATTGAGTGAGAAAATTATTAGTGTGATGGTATTAAATTGAAGATGTAAAATAAAAAATATTTGTTTGTACTCAACTGAATTAGTGATACTATAGTATTAATATATAAATTTAATATTTTTAATTTTTAATATTTTTTAATATTATATTTATTTTTTAAATACTTTTTAAGTACACTTAATCTAGAGATACTTAAAAAATATAAATTTTACTTAAAAATAATTTAAAAATCCACTAAATATAAAAAAAAGGCAAATTACCAACACCCTCTCGAGGTTTGACTAAAATACGAATTTTTTCCTGAGATTTGAGAAATTACAAATTGCCCCTGAAGTTTATATTTGCATAACAATGAGGGGGCAATTTGTTATGCAAATATAAACCTCAGAGGCAAGATGTAATTTCTCAAACCTTCAAACCTCAGGGGGAATCCGTATTTTAGTCAAACCTCGAGGGAGTGTTGGTAATTTTTCCTAAAAAAAATCATATTTTTTAGTTTAAAAAAAATCATATACTTAATCTTCGGTAATAAATTTTTTTAAATATTTATTTCATAAATAAATTATTTTAAAAAATTGGATTATCAATCCTGACTCTTCAATGATTATGTTAATCCTACCCTTTAGGGAGATTGGTAATCTAATTGAATTAATAATCCTATAACATTTTAGCCCAACTAAACATGTTTTTAATAGATCCACTGATTATTAATTTAATCTCTTTCTTTTAAGAGGTCAAACGAACCTGCCCTTTGTGGGTAAAGAAGGTGCTAGGAAACTTTGAAGAGGCAAGTTTGTTGGAAGGAAGGTGTTAGGAAATTTGTGTGTGTAGTGGATATAGAGAGCAGTAGAAAGATGAAAGAGGAGAGAAGGGGTGAGGCAAATTGTTGGAAGGAAAGTGCCAGGAATTTTTTTTGTGTTGCAACCTGTCTGTGGTGGATATAGGGTGAGAGAGTTGTAGAACGATGAAAGAGGAGAGAATGAAGGGGTTAGAGAAGAGAGGGGAGATGGGCAGAAAATATATTTTGGCCCAAATAAATCTCGTCCTCAATTTTCTAAATGAAATGATTTGAATCATTAATGATGTTATATAGGATAAAAATCAATAATGGAGTAATTTGAAAGCATGGTAAAAAGTTAATTTTTTATTTTTTATTTTTATAAAAAAAAGTCATAAAAGGTTAATTTTTTAAGCAAAAAAGTTTAAAAATTAATTTTTTATCTACTTTTTAAAACATCACAATGTTTGATAATTTTAATTTGAAAATTCTAATATAATTCTAGGCCTGGTTTGGGTACTCACAAAAAGGTCAAAAAGTTAAAAAATTATCACTATTCATCCAAAAAAATATTTAAAAATTAATTTTACACAATCTTCCATTTCAAACAACTCTGACGGCAGAGCAGCGGAGCTGACATTTGGAAAAAAATTGCACTTGTTTACATATACAAATAGCACTGTACTGTTCGGCCCGTGGGGACCCATTACGGGTCCCTTTTTAATAATCTGAACCATCAATGTATAGAACTTGTCGAGTACTATATGCCTACAAAAAATCACATTAATCAGATATCAGTAACTATATGATCAAATCAGTTAAAATTTATAAAATGGATGGTGTTATAGTTAACGGTTGAAAACAAACTAATCCGATCAGATAGCTATCGATATCCGATCAACGTGATTTGTTACAAAAATATAATACTCAATGAGTTCTACATATTGAAACGATTTTGATTAGCAAAACAGGACCCGTGGTGGCCCCACGGGCCGAACAACACTTCCAATTCAATGCCCGAAAAGCGGGGAATCATTTCCCCAACCTCTACACTACCAACGCTGTCCCTCAATTCAGCCTATCGTACAGCCTATTCCATCCAATTTTCTTCTATATACTAATTTATATAATTTTTTAATACACATTTTTTTTATAAAAAGTCAAAAAGTTATCCCAAATAATTATCTTTTTTACCTCAACTTTTTAGTCTAAAAAGTCAAAAAGTATACTTATTTAGGACACCTCAAACAGCCTCTTAGGCACCATTTGGGAAGTGGTTTTGTGGACTTTTTTGACTATTTTAGCCACAAAAGACAAAATATGTTATTTTAGCCATAACAAACAAAACATCACATCCAACCCATAATCATTATACTCTTCTCTCACAACAAAAGTCAAAAAATTCAAAAAGTCAAAAAAATCCTTCCCAAACCAAGCTTTTTAACCTAGGTTAAAATAGTCAAAAAAAATCAAAAAGCCAACCCACTTCTCAAACCAACCCTTAATAATGTAGAGAGTGTTTATATGAAGTGAGGGTTTATATTCCTCTCTTTATTTTTTTTGTGTCGCATCATTAGAATTTTAATTACAATTTTTTTTTTAAAAGTAATGTATTATTACTTCGATAAAAATTATTTTTTCCAAAAATTTTCTGCCATATTATTTTGTGACTTTTCATCTCTCTCGGGGGTGTTTGGCAAGTTTGGTTTTTGGTTTTTTTTTTTTTTTTTTCTACTAAAAGATAAATTGATTACAAAATTAAAAAAAATCAATTCAAATAAAATATTACATCAAATTTTATAATTGTTTCATTTTTTATCTCACAAAAATTACAACCAACTATAAAAAACCTAATTATCTTTCTAAACATAAAATTTTTTTCTCTAATAATATCTAAAAAAAAAAAAAACTTACAAAAATATCCACTTCCCAAATACCCCTCTCTCTCTCTCTCTCTCGCTCTTCCTCGTCTCCCAATATTCGTTCAATGAGGAAAAAAAATCAGAAGTGACGAAAAATCTCAAAAGCATTTCATTGTTTGTTTTTCCCCGCTGACTTCTCTTTCCATCACTAGTCTCTTGCAATGGTTGTCTCCTCTCATCAATCTCTCCTCTCTTGATTATCTTCAATACTTTTGTCGAACTCATCACCGTCAGACACTCTTCATCAACAACGAACACAAGTAGAAGGCAGAGCATCAGATCTGTAACTACTTTTGTTATTTTTTTTAAGATCGGTAACTATTGGGGTTGATTTCTTTCAGATCTGTAAATAGTTTCATAAGATCTCTTAGATTTGTAACTATTTTGACATATATTAGATCTATATGTTTTGATTTATTTTTTTTTTCAAATCATCATCCACTCCTACTGATGTGTTCTTCACTGCACCCGACCGACACCGACCGCCATCTTTGGATTCCAGAAATAGAGAAAGAGGTAGGAAACATCAGAGAGTGTTTACTGGTTGACTATTATTCAACAGTCGATCTTCAAATTTAAGAAAAAAAACTCAGAAATTTACCAGAATTTGAAATCATAGGTGAGATTTATTGCCCACAACAAAGATTAATCTCTTTTTTTTTTCCCTTCAATTTTTATAATTATTTTATTTTAACTCTCTTCAGCATTCCGTCCATATATTTTAAGATCAAAAGCCCATCAGATAGGAGTGCTTGCAAATAACGCTTTCTTGCCATTTGCAGAGTCATCACTCACTCCCTTATATTCCTCCCTACAATTCATTTGATCTCTAACCTTGGGTTGATCCATGGCTGCTACAAGAACCCTATATGGCTCTTCTCGTTTTGCTTCTTCATCTTCTTCAACACTACCTCGCTGGAGCTATGACGTGTTCTTGAGTTTCAGCGGTGAAGATACCCGCAAAAACTTTACTGATCATCTCTACGCGGCTTTGGTTCAAGCTGGAATTCACACTTTCATCGACGATGATGAACTCCCAAGAGGACATGACATTTCTTCAGCCCTGCTAAAATCAATCGAAGAATCGAGGATCTCCATCGTTGTTTTCTCAACAAACTATGCTTCTTCCAGATGGTGCCTTGATGAGCTCGTGAAGATCATTGAATGCAAGAAAACACTTAGACAATTAGTTCTCCCAATATTCTACGATGTCGATCCATCTGATGTAGGGCACCAAACAGGGTGTTTTGGAGAAGCATTTAGAGGACATTACGTGGATGAGATGGAGAAGGTGGAGGTGAGGAGAGCTGCCCTCTCTGAAGTTGCTAATTTATCAGTCTGGGATTTGCAAAATGTTGCTAATGGGTAATTTTTAACATCCTTTTAATTTTGCTGTTGCTGCTGCTGTCAATTTTTATCTTTAACTAGAAAATCCTATCCTTATTGTTTTTAATATTTAAAATATATATATATCGAATATAGTTGGTTCACTTTGTAAGTTCAAGATGTTTTGAATTTTACATTTCTTAACTGCATATTTTGAGTGGGGTTTGTAAGGTTTTGGATTTCTGTAATATACAATAGCTTTACTTTTAATTTGGATCGAAATTGACAGGCATGAAGCAAAGTTCATCGAAAAAATTGTTGAAGAGGTTGCATGTAAACTGGAACGTACATTCCTAAATGTTGCTAAGCACCCAGTTGGAATAGAGTCTCGTGTTGAACACATAAATTTGATGTTGAGCATTGGATCAGATGATGTTCGCATGATTGGGATATACGGCTTGGGTGGAATAGGCAAAACAACCATTGCAAAAGCTGTGTATAACCATATTTTCCACCAATATGAAGGGAGTTGTTTTCTTGCAAATGTTAGAGAAGTTGCAGGACAAGTCAATGGCCTAGTTCAATTGCAAGAACTACTTCTTTGTGAATTATTAGGGAGAAAGAATCTAAAGATTGGCAGTGTTGACAGAGGAATTAATTTGATGAAAGAAAGGCTCTATTCTAAAAGGGTTCTCATTGTTCTTGATGATGTGGATCAATCAAGTCAATTAAATACCTTGGCAGGAAATCGTGATTGGTTTGGTTCAGGAAGTAGAATCATCATAACAACTAGAGATGAGCACTTGTTGAAGGGACTGAAAGTTGATGAAAGATACATGGCTGAGGAATTGAATCACGAAGAGTCTGTGCAGCTTTTCAGTTGGCATGCCTTCGGCGAAACTAATCCATTAGAAAATTATGCAGATCTTGCAAATGGTATAGTAAGTTATGCTCGTGGGCTGCCACTAACTCTCGAAGTTTTGGGTTCTAATTTGTTTGGAAGAAACATGACAGAATGGAAAAGTGCATTTGATAAGTTACAAAAAATTCCTCGTGAGAAAATTCAGGAAAAGCTTAGTATAAGTTTTGATGCAGTAGTAGATGATGACAACTTATCTTCCTTGATATTGGACACGGGGTCCGTGCGGTGTCTGTCTCCCTCATTTTTTTTTTTTGGCCCTTTTTGATTGACCGACAATTTTGTTCTATTGGTGAATTTTTGGTTTGCTGGGGACGATATCTAAGCATAAATTGTTTGTAATGGGTTAGGTGGAGTCTTTGTCTCCCTTTTTTTCTTTTTCTTTTTTGGGTGCCTTTTTGGGTTAGGTGGGGCCAAAACGGAGACTTTGTAATGGGGTGATGGAGGGTTTGTAATCCATTTTATGGTTTATACTAGCAAAAAAATTGTGCTGCAAATTTTGTATTTTTTAAATATAAAATATAATAAAATAAAAATAATTCATCCAACAAATTAATTTATCAAACTAAAATTGTATTTTTTTTAAAAGATTAATTTTGAAATTAAAATTAAATAAACCATACATGTTAACTCTTTCAAAACTTGTTTAAATGTATCAAAAGTGAAATTGAATGAGAAAAAAAAAATTGTTATTGAATAAATCAATTTATCAAACCATAAGTAAAAAAAATGTAACTTCAAAAAAAAAAGTAGGTGTATAAAAAAAAAACAATTTAAAGGAAAAATATATTCAATTCACATTCAATATAGGTATAAAAATAAATAAAACAAAATTTTGAGGCATCAAACTTCAAAATCTCTTGTCAAAAAAATAAAAACGTGTAATATTATCACAGTAGAATGGTTGAGACATGTTTTGAAATATTTGTGTAATTAATCATTTTTTTAAATTAAAATCACTAAAAATATAAAAGGTTTAATTATAAAACAGATTTTAAGATTTCACGTGTCTTTCACTTAAATTCTGGTGTTTTTTACTTTAAACTTCCTTTGTTACCTTTCACAAACAGAGATAGACAAAGGGGAAAAATTGAAATACAGATAGAACTCCGAGATTTAATTTGTTGAAATTGAAACACTAGGGTTTAAAGTGAAAAACGCGTAAAACTTTAGAATTTTTTTTTTTTTTGTAATTAACCCTTTTTTTTTAGATAGGGCTATTGAAACTTTAAGATGTTATAATTTGTACTTTATACATCTATTCTTTTATAAAATTTAGGATAAATTACAAACACATCTCTTAAGATTTGTTTAAAGTACAAATTGCCTCATGTAGTTTGAAAAATTACATATATTTTTCTTTGTCAAATTTTTTTATTTAACAGAATTAATTGAAAAAATAAAATTCTTAACTACTTTGCTATACAATAGTAAAATGGATTTTTTTTATCCAACTTCCTCACTAAAGGTTCTTAATAGTATAAGGACACAAAACAGAAGACTAAGCAAGATTGTGGCATCTAGTTTGGAGTTCTTTTCAGACAAAAGAGTTAGGGGATTGAGGAATCCACGAGTTCAGATTGATTTTCATCCTTCTATTTGTTCTCGAACAAGTATCTAATTGTATCCAAGTGTCTTAATAGGTAGGTTTAGATGTCGAAGTTGGGTGGGCTGCGATACTCAAGATGGGAGACTTGGTTAGATATTACTTATAGAAAATAGCCTAATT
Source organism: Camellia granthamiana (assembly GCA_036172215.1). Taxonomy (NCBI): domain Eukaryota; kingdom Viridiplantae; phylum Streptophyta; class Magnoliopsida; order Ericales; family Theaceae; genus Camellia; species Camellia granthamiana. The sequence continues at coordinate 1,312,541 of JAXFYN010000027.1, forward strand.
ATATACTCTTTAGTTTGTTTGGTTTTTAAGTTCTTTTTTCTTTTCTTATCGAGTAAAAGCTACTCGCTTTGTTTACCTCAGGGCGAGACCTATCCCTGCTTCTGCTTTAGTTCAGCCTTTTCTTTTCGTCGGAGCTTCATGGGCATTGCCTCGTTTCCCAATCAGATGTTTAGATGTGAGCTATACACCGCGAGGAGCAAACTGAGCTAATGAAACAAGTTAGTAAAGTAGCTAAGCCCTTCCAAGGGAGATTCTAACGGAATTATAAAAAAGATATCTGGGTGCGGCAAACATCATCATCCATTCTGTCATGGTGTTCACGACTTAGGACACCACAGCCCCGGTGGACATCACGGAGGTGCAGCTTGTCACGGCGGAGGAAATCACGGTCACGGCTGGGGATATCTTATTTACCAACTCCACGATCATGGCTGGGGACATCATATTCATCAACAAAGTCATGCTGATCACAAACATCATGGCCGCGATGGTTGTCACCGTGGAAGACATCACGGTCATAGTGGGATACATCATGGTCACGATGGTGGCAGTCCTGGCAAAAAGCACCATTGCCATGGCAAACGTAGAGGTCACGGCAAGGAACATTATCATCATGTGGTCATTGTTGAGCATGTCAGTACCCCTGAAATTGCAACGACTAGTGGATAGATAGATTCTTCCGTCAGTCGTGAATTTTTGCAGTCCTCTGAATTGAAGAAATAAGAAGCAGCAGTGTGATCATGTATTATTAGATTGGGTGATGATTGAGACCCCCTCCAATCACCACCCCCACCACCCCCCACACACACGTGGCGGGTGGTGATTGAAGGAGAAAGAAAAAAAAGAAGAAAAAAAAAGAAAAAGTGGCCAATCAGGTGAAGAGGGGGGTCAAGGGGTGGGAAAAAAAAAGGGGTCCAAGTCATTATTGTATTAGATTTGAAGAGAGACAGAGAAATTTTCCTTTGGTTGTGCTGTGTGTATTGCGCTAAATATTGTACCAGCTTCAGTTGTTTCATTGTACTATACACCAAAATAAAAGGTGGACTGCAGTAATATATATAATTGTGTAAATTTTCATGGAGTAATGCTATACATGTACAATTTTTGAATCCATACATGCGCGAACCGTTATTGGATTCAGTCAACAATTATTCGTAGTTCAACAAACATAAAAGGAGTGACTCGGTGCATGAACTTCCTGATAAAGCAGGGTCTGTTAATAGGACATAAATTTAACATGCTTATATTACCTCAAAAGAAATTAAAACATCAAAGACAACTCCAAACTCTTCCGTAACTATACATGGCCAACAATCATGAGTTACTCCGATCTCTCCTGGTTGGCAGCAATATTTTTAAGCATTTCCTTCAGCTTGCCAGTCTACATGACAGACCACACCGTCAAAACAATGTATGATGTATCCCAGGCTTAAGAAGAACAACAAATTTGATATGATAATACCTGGTGCATGTTGAGAATGATGTCTAATCCTCCGATGAACTCCATATTGATAAATATTTGTGGAAATGTGGGCCACTTGCTATAAGGATAGACCATGAGACTAATTGAAACAAGTACAAACAAACTACATGTTTTATCAACAACTTTGGACCAAATGGGTTGCTGGGTAATGATCAGTACATGGCTTAAACAGCAATTCCATTTGCAAATGTTTGTTTCTTGATATTAATTTGTATCACTAAAATATGACAACTGAGCGCATTTTTCACAAATAATCCCAAAAACATGTGTGACTGATACACAGGCAACATCGTGGATATTTGACATAAACAGCATCCTAAAAAACTCATTCAAGATTTGGCCATGTCTATCAAGCTAAGCTATCTTTTGAAAAAAATATTTCATACACCTGAATCTCAACCATTTCATATTTCATATATCTCTTGAAAAACAAAACATCCAATCACATCACTCTCTCTACTTTTTTATACGTCGTTTCGTAAAAAGCCAAAAAGGCAACTAAAATAGCCAATTCCCAAACGAGGCCTAAATATTAAAGGTTAAAATAGCATAAAATTTGATCAATTAAAACTTGTCTGAAGAAGTGTTAACGGGCTTCTGAACATATGTTGCTGTGGCCATGTATTCCTAGCCACTACTGGATATGGATCATTCAATTAACTAATTTCTAAATTCACTTGAAATGAATGCTATTCAAATGCCGCCTAAGGAAATTCTTTGAATTGCTGCCACAATATGTTAAACTAAAATGGTTATACTGTTTGATTACAATATCATGCTTCTTGGAACAAATTTTCTGCCTCAATGCAATTTAGAAAACAAAACCAAATCAAAATAAAACAAGAACAAAAACAAAAACAAAAAATACATTGTTTCCAGTAAGAGAACATTCAGTAACATCAGCTACTTCTAGTTCTCTAGCACAAGGACAATTGCCAAAAAACACTGTTTGAATTAAGAAAACATGCAATCATACACCTTGAATGTAAATAAAACACGTAAACTAAGATGCCAACTTATTACAAACATTGTCCCTGGTGCAAACCCAAACATCCCAATTACAAACAAAAATATTGTGGCTGCTATTTGTTGAGGTGGCCTACAGATGGTCTTTTGGGAAGAACGCGGGTACTGAGCTATCAAGGTAATCACCAGTGAGGGAGGAGGTGAGTGATCAAGAAGCCTTAGAAGAGAGAAAGGAGGGCGGTGCAGAGGTCTTGCTGTATACCAGAGATGGTAAAGATCGTTGAAACAGTATTGATGCTTCAACGTTTGCATAGAGGCCTCCTTATATAGGATGGTCAAACAATGGAAGCCAGCTCACTCTTGGAGAGGTAGCTGACCCTCCTTGTTTCAACAAGAATGAGGTATCCCAACCACCTCTACATCCTAAGATCAAATCTTGGGATTTGTATCATAAGAGCAACACTGTAGGCATGACTGGGGAGCCCCGGGGGAGGGGGGGCTTTAGTGTTGCATATGATACAATTTCAAAAATATCATGTCTTGATTAGAGCACCTGTCTCTCTAAGACTGATCAAGGTGCAGACACCATCGAGATAGGGGGATGGGAAGGTACCAAAATGAATCCCTAACTCTAGCCTCTAAGCTACATATATCCAATGATGCCCTGAGCAAAGATTCCAAGGCCCAACACCGAACCTAGGTCATCAAGGTATGGGATGATGGTGTTGGAGATGTCTTGAACGACACGAGACAACTTTACAGAGAGAGGAGACGAGACATAGTAGGGTCATGGTCTGGCAGAGGCCCCCTCAGCCAAGCCAAATGGGATGGAGAGCCATGTTACTACCGAGCACAGTTAGTCGAGCAGGGATGCCTCGAAACCTTGACACAATTATGTGGTGCTCTAGCCACGCCTCAGGTTGCCCTATGTTGGTTCATCTTGTGGTGCCATGGCTAAAAGCTAAGGCATTGAGCATGTTAGCTAGCCAAGATAACATACTTGGTGGTTTCTATGCCCCTGCCTAGGCTAGACTCACAACCCCAATAGCTTATTTTTGGAAGATGACACGCGCAAGTATGGGTTGCCACTTGACAATCCCTTGTCTAAGTTGGTGATGATATGGTGCCAGTAAGGCCAACCGCAAGGTAAAGGGTATTCAGGTACAACAAATGTTAATTATCATTGTAATTTGAGTATATCTTGTGTTACTAAGAAATGCAAATGGGAGGGTGCCTTGTATATGAGCAGAAGGCTCTTAATGCACTGTAGATGTATAGCAATGCTAAATGAGTGTTCTAAATAGTATAATACCAAGCACCAGGTTACCTGTATGCTTTGACAGCATTCTTAAGCTCAGGATCTTCCAATATGTTTCTGGCACTCAAAGGAACATCTGCAAAAGGCATATCAATGGTAAGAATGGCATAATAACCTAAAGCAGTCAAGTCAGAAAAGAGCAAGATCAGCTCAAATTCAGTAAAGTGCAAGGTCAGATCAAAGTTTAACAAACATGATGCCCAAATGTAACCCCAACTATCACATATAACTCAAGTCAGCTACTCATTTAATGCTTCTATTGTGTCACCTTCTTGTACTTCCCTATTTAAACTTATAGGCAAACTAAATGGTCATCCATAACTATATAGCCTCGCACATTTATTCAACTGCAAATATAGTGCACTTCAATTTTCATTTTCCAGACATGACTAAACCAAATACTCACTATGGACCATATAAACAAGGGTAAATCATCCAAGCTCATTTAAAAGGCACCGTTGCTGAACTGAACCAGGGAATGGAATGTACAAAAATAGTCGTAATACTAAGAAAGAGAACACTTACTATATTCCTTCAACACTCTTACTGCTAGTGAGCTGAATCCACATCGGGGAAGATCAGGCACCCCTCTCATGTAAAGCATCACCGGGTTGTCCTTGACATCCTATGCTAAAATCTAAAAGCGATCAAAAAACAGACTCTTAACAAATAAACTGCTAAATTTTTTTGCTTGATAATTAAAGGAGAAAATACTTGAGGCCCAGTATCTCTAATACTGAAGGTACATATGACTACTGTGTACCTGCTCTATAATATCCTTCAAAGAAAGGCCATAACTCTCAAGCTTATTAGCGGGTCTGAAGTCCTCGTGTATGTCAGGATCATTCAGCATGACAGTTGAGTATTGCATCCCATGGTGGTTAAAGGATCCAGCTGCCTACCAACAATTAAAAAATATATATTAGCAAGTATCATTTATATGGCCATCAAAAATTATTTGCTCTAAAGATAAAACCACACACTTGTGGTTTCAAATTTCAAGAAAACCTTTTTTTTGGTTTTCTAAGTGGAGTTTAACAATGCAAGCATTTTTGTTTACAATTTTATGATTAAGTATCCAAGAAATCTAGAATCAGATGGCTATGAACATATCACGATCCTAAGTAGTTTCTCTGATTGTAAGTCCTTTGAAAATTAGAGAAACATGAATAAAAAAGAAACAATTCAAACAAAAGGAATCTTGGCCTAATAACCCTGAGATTATGGGTTAAAATCTTGGGACAACCACTTTGTGTACTATGCCAAAGGTTAGGTATGTTCCCAATCTTTCCCCTTCCAAACACACATTAATGTGTACTATTTGGGCTTTTATTTTTATTTTATTTTTTAGTTCAAACAAAGGGAATCCTTTGGTTTGGAAGCAACTAGAGAAATAGCCAAAAGACAAAAAAAAATACTATAAAACCACAAAAATAAAAAATAAAAAATTTATAGGCATAGGAGGGAATGGAGGAGAACTGAATTAAGAAGAAAATGGCTCGTCAGTAGAGTAATAGAGTCTCTTAACGATTCAAGATAGATAGTTATGTGTAAAGAGAGCATTAGTGTCTTTCAATGTTTCAGGGAACAAAAAAAACACACACACACACACTACATGTATAAGAAGATTATATGCTACGTGTGGGATGAAGAAGATTATATGAACACTATATACCTTAGAGCATCTCCAATGGTGGTTGCTATATTGCTATTGCTATTGCTATAATTTGGCAATGAATAGTATTATTTTGTCAAATTATAGCAATGGTGCTCCAATGGTCATTTGCTATTTTTGACAAATCTCAATCAATTTTCCCTCCAAGTTTGTAGGTGTTGTTTGGATATAGGTTTTTTGTGAATTTATTTTTGTTTATTTTTTGTCTTTTGTGACATTTTTTTACCTATTTGTTAAAAAAATTATATATTTATATTATTTCCAACTAGACAAATATAAAAAATAAAAAAAAATGAAAAATTGGAAAAAATTATATATTTATATTATAATGTCTTTTTATTATAATAAAATTATCTTCATTTAATATCAGCTAATGTATTTTATCTTTTTATTGCCTTCATTTGAAAAAATATATTTATTTTTTTGCATTATACTTTATTGAAAATATTAAATTATAATACAAATTAGTGAACATTATACATTGAAAAAATAATATTACATTGTGAAGTACAAAATACTCAAAAATAAAAAAACAACACGAAATTTCATTACAAAATGAAAATTACATTGCAAATAAAGACTAACAATTACATCAAAAAATAAATGATATTGCAAATTTAAAAAATACATTATCTCGTAATTATTTATCAGGAGGTAAGGGGAAATAAAAATTTGGGCTGCTCACATTTGAGGACCACTTGGCGAAAATCTCGTTTTTTCGCATTGTGTAATACGCTTTCATCTGAGGGTCCAAATGAGAAATGTCCGTAGTCATTATTTGGTGTTCTTCCTTTCTCATCCCAAACTCATGTTCTTTCATCTCAAGTTCTTTCATCTGCTGTAGTGCTTTAATCCTTTTTTCTTCTCTTTCCTCTTTTTTCTTTTCTTTCTCAGCAAGGTGTTGGTTAAATGTGTCTAATTGTGTACTCATTTTTTGGACTTTAGTTTCAATGACTTGATTTCTCCGAAATAATTCTTTAGCAGATTTCCTACCCATCAGCCTTTTACCCCTTGCAGAGACACTGCCTCACAAACAGTTGGATTGTTACCAACACTTGGACTGGTGTCATCTTCAAGAGAAATGCAGTTATCCATAGGGGAATCAGGGGTTGAATTAGGGGAAAACGGTGTATGTACTCTTGACTTCACCGTGTTCATAGGAGTTACATCTTGCCACCTGATATTGTTTTGCAAAATTGGCTAGCAATGTTCAAAAACAAAATGTTTGTTTTCATCTTGATGGTATCACAATTTTGCTTGAAGCATCTATATCAATAAAATATTAAATTAATTAATTAGTTAATTTTAATGTAAGACAAAATAAAAAAAACTAACATAATAAATGGAAATGAAATCTTACTATATCAACTTGTGACGCCCCACTTGGATGTAGATTTTCGACTTGTGCTAGACACCCACGAAATTCGTTGCAACATTTCATGATTACACCCCATCGAGATGAGATAGACACTTGTGTTCTTGAGTGATCATTCTGCAATGAATAATAATTTTCAAAAATTCTTCCCCAAAAATGAGCATGAGATTGTGAATTCCCAACAATTGGGTCTTTAGTAATGTGACACCAAGCTCTACAAATTGCCACATCTTCTTGAGGGGTGAATGATTTTCATCTCTTCATTTTTGATGAACTTTCCATAGTGATTGTGTGAAAAAACTAAGAAGAAAATAATTTGTGAAGTTTGGTGTGAAATAAAATTCAGATAAAGAGAAGAGAAAATAAAAATGAAATTTGAAATGTTTGGTGTGAAATGAAATTGAGATTAAGGGTTTTTATTTATAGAAATATATAATATGACCATTTGTAAAAAATGACCGTTAATTTATAGCTGTTGTTTGAAAGAGGAATAAAAAGAGCTGTTGCTCAAAAAGAGGAACAAAATAACACCGTTGGATTATATAATCCAACGGCTCATCTATCTATCTATCTAGAACAATCCATATCTATCTATCTATCTATATACCCCCTCCTACTGTCATTTCCTCTCTATGGCACCAATCTCTCTCTCTCTCTCTATCTCTCTGCTCTCTCTTCATTCCCCTCACCGATCGATCTGATCTTCATCTCTCTCTCCTCTTTTCTCATCTCCTCTCCTCAGATCTTCCAAATCAAACCTCTATGGCAAAGTCTGTGTCCCTCACTCTCACCTCTCTCTCACCGATCTAGTTTCATTCACCGATCTCTCTACCCGTCTGGTTCCAATCAACGATCTCTCTCCACTGATCTAGTTTCAATCACCGATCTCTCTCCACCGTCTGGTTTCAGTCACCGATCTCTCTATATCTCTTGATCGATTAAACCATCTCTATATATATATATATATATCTTTCCATTTCTGTCTATACCTCTCTCGGTCTCCATCGATGAAGCCTCTTGGTTTCAGTCACCGATCGATGAAGCCTCTCAGTCACTAATTGATGAAGCCTCTCGGTCTCTATACCGCAAGGTATGATATATTTATTTTTTATTTTTTTAATATCAATCTATTAGAGTAAAAATCAAATCTTTGAGATCCTAATGAAGATATCTGAGAATCGATTTTTGGAAAAAATATTGTTGTTGTTGTTGTTGTTGTTGCTTGAATGTTGTTGTCCATCTCCTCAAATTTGACATATCTGAGAATCATTTGAAAAAATATATTTATTAAATGTTGTTGTTGCTTGAATGTTGTTGTCCATCTCCTCAAATTTTTGGTGAATTTCTGTTGAATGTTGTCCATCTCCATCATACTATTGAATTTCTGTTGAATTTTGTCATTTCTGTTGTTGTCCATCTCCATCACCAATAATTTTTGCTTGAATGTTGTTTAATTTTGATTTAGTGAATTTCTGTTTTTTAAAAAAAATTGTTGTAAAAAAAAATTGTGAATTTCGCAAATGAAAAATTGTTCTGTTTTTGTTTGAGTTTTTCTACAAACGGATGAGAAAATGAGGGAGGGAAGGAAGAAAATCAGTTGGTTTGGGGTGAGCTGGCAGATTTGCCATTTGCCAAAATTGTTGTCAAACTTGGCAACTGGTTTGGCATTTGCAATTTTTAACAGCCGCTATATCTTACCATTGGAGAACCCTTTCTCCTCAAAGCTGCTATATTATAGCTTTAGCAGCTCCAATGGCAAACCATTGGAGATGCTCTTACATATATGATGGATTTTATAAATAAAAAAAAAAAATTGAAAAAATTATTGTGTTAGGGCCCACCCTGATCACCACCTCCCTCTGCCCTTGTTGGGAACCCTTCCAATTGAGTTTCAATGGACCAACAATTGGTGCTCTTCAATATCTCTCTCCCACTAAACCAAAAATCTCCTTTTCAGTAGATCAGGTCTCCCAATTTGTACATAGCCCAACTGATCTTCAATGGACAATGGTCAATGGTCAACAACATATTTTATGTTATCCAAAATTATCCAATGAATTAGATTTATTTCTTAGCCATTTCAACTCTCTTTCTCCGTAATGTTTCCCGGATGGCTATTGGGGTGGGTACCTAGATGACCGCTGCTCAACCCATCATTCTCAGTCCCAAGTTTACTCTCTTGGGCCTTCAAAAAGCAAAATATTGAATATAAATATTGAGGCCTAGGAAATGCTTATGCTATATAAGTGTGGACGGTGGATACAAGACCCACTAAGCTTTGTGGGTGTGTGTTACATATAAGAATCCATAACTTTATCAAACAATTTGTAGAGTCTATAATATCAGATCATATTGTTGTAGCTATGCGAGATTTCCTGGAAATTATCCTTCAGTTTCTTTCTTTTAATAACATAATTGAATGTTTATATTAGAATCAGCTAATCGCGGTATCTCTAGATCAAATCAATCAATCATTTAAACCAAATTGACTACCTACCGTAAAAAGCAATTAACAGCGAAAAAAACTTTAAACAAAGCCCTAACTAACCTTTGTATCGTAATTGGAAGCAACGGAGCGAGAATAAAGTATGGTGGATGGCTGGAACGGCGACGGAGACCGCGGGGGAGAAGAGATGTTGAAGCGGTGGAGCTGTGTAGAGAGTCTTCTCCACCACACGGCTTTTGCTTTGGTTGTGTTTCCAAACAATGATTCTACACCCATATTCAAATATTCAAATATGATGGTTGGTTGTAATTCTCAATTCACGTTTTCAAAATTCTGTAGAAAATTCTGTCTTAGGAGCGTTTTTAAAATTTTTTTTTTTGGCAAATTTGGCCTTAACCGGTCGTCTCACCGAATGTCTCACCGGTCGTCCGGAACAGTGAATTTTTTTTTTTTTTTTTGTAATTGACCTATGTTAATTTTTATATATTCGAAAAAAATATTTTCTAAATTTTTAAATTTTTTTTATGTGCTTTAATAGAATTTTGAGTTGTATGTTTGGTTGAGTTGTAAGTTTTTGTATCAAATATCATATGTCACATCAAAAATTTCTCATTCAATTCAAAAAAAATTTCAAAACTCTTTCACCAAACTAATTTTCTACACTCAAATCATAATTCAAAAACTCACAAACTCAAAATACAACTCATACTCTCAAATAATATTTACAAAACTCTACTAAACGCAACCTTAGTGTTTGGTTTCTCTGATCTGAAGGGATTGTGTCGACTCGCTCGTGTGAACAAGTATTTACGATACCCTGGTCATGCCTCGCCCTCCCGCCCCCTCCCTCTAACGGGGAGCCTGGTCACGCCTCACCCTCCCGCCCCCTCCCTCCAACGTGGAGTTTCTACTCTCGCGCACAATCTTTTTAGTAGTACACTTGCTACAAATATATTAAAGTTTTGACACTTAAACAAATTAAATTTTTAATCTCTTCAACTTCAAACTTCAAAATTTTAAATTGCCATTAATTTAAAGTTTTCATCCATTTCCATTATCTACTTGAATTTAATAAATTTTTAAACATATATTCACCCTTGCTTTTTTCACTTCACATATATTTTAAATTTAAACTTAATCACACAATATTACCATCGCTATTTATTCAACATCCATCAAACTAAATGTCCATTATGATCCTACCATGAACTTGAGCACAAACCCTTCCCATTTTTTCATTCCCCTTTTAACTATCATTACCCCTATCTTTATGATTACTACCATTTTTTTTCCCCTATCACTACCTACCCCTTCCTTTTTCCAATCGTGTTTTCCCTCTCTCACCCGTCCATTTCCGCTTTTGCACCACCACCTTCTTCCACACTATACATAATTTCAAATCTGGCCACCAAATCTCCATTCAATACCATTTGCCAATCAAACCCTAAAGAACATTGAGACTGTGACAAAAAAGGTCATATTTTAGAGAATTTAAGTGTAATTTATCGTAATAATTTTATTAAAAAAAAATTATATTTACACCATGAAATTTTATTGTTATATTCATTTGTTTTGCACTTTTTTAATTTGTTTACACTCTCATAAATTAAAAAAGTGGTATTATCCTTAAACTTTTTGTTCTCTATATATTCTCCTTAATCTTCCAAACTCTAATTCACAATTACCATTACATCCAACCACCATAGAAACCACCTCTAACTGGGGATGGCTACGGGCAGATTTGCTATTCCTCGCCCCCGTCTCCATGGACCAACTCCACCCACGTCCTCGCCCAACCCTCGTTACAGGTGGAATTTTTTTACTCCATCCCCGGCCCTGCAAATACCTGACCACATTTCAAATAGTTAAAAAAAATTAGAATCATTTAAATCTTTAACACACTAAATAATTTTTTTAAAAACAAAACACTCAATCACATCACTCTCTCTAGAATGGTTGAGACAGGTTTTGGGATATTTGTGTAATTAATCATTTTTTTAAAATTAAAATCACTAAAAATATAAAAGGGTAAATTATAAAACAAATCCTAAGGTTTCACATGTTTTTCACTTAAACTCCAGTGATTTTCACTTTAAACTCTCTTTGTTACCTTACGCAGACGGAGATAGACAAAGGGGGCAAATTGAAATATAGATAGAACTCCGGGATTTAATTTGTTGAAATTGAAACACTGGGGTTTAGAGTGAAAAACGCGTAAAACTTTAGAATTTTTTTTTGTAATTAACCCTTTTTTTTTAAGATAGGGCTATTGAAACTTTAAGATGTTATAATTTGTACTTTATGCATCTATTCTTTTATAAAATTTAGGATAAATTACAAACACATCTCTTAAGATTTGTTTAAAATACAAATTGCCTCATGTAGTTCAAAAAATTACATATATTTTTCTATGTCAAAATTTTTTATTTAATAGAATTAATTGAAAAAATAAAATTCTTAACTACTTTGCTATACAATAATAGAATGGATTTTTTTTATCCAACTTCCTCACTAAAGGTTCTTAATAGTATAAGGACACAAAACAGAAGACTGAGCAAGATTGTGGCATCTAGTTTGGAGTTCTTTTCAAACAAAAGAATCAAGGGATTGAGGAATCCACAAGTTCGGATTGATTTTCATCCTTCTATTTGTTCTTGAACAAGTATCTAATTGTATCCAAGTGTCTTAATAAGTAGGTTTAGATGTCAAAGTTGGGTGGCTGCGGATACTCAAGATGGGAGACTTGGTCAGATATTACTTATAGAAAATAGCCTAATTATATACTCATTGCTAATAAAATGTCTACTTGTTTGGCTTGTTTAGTTTGTTTGATTTTTAAGTTCTTTTTTCTTTTCTTCTCGGGTAAAAGCTACCCGCTTTGTTCACCTCAGGACGAGACCTACCCTTGTGTAATGCCCCAAATTTAGCCCAAATGATAAGACAACAATCGTGGCTCTTTTAAGGAAAACCGAATATAAATCTCCAAACTTACATTATATGATATAATAGTTTTTCATGCACCAATACATTAATCCAACAACAAGTAACTAAAGAAATAAATACCCCTAAGGGTTTGCAAATTTCCAAGGCTTGAGTCTGGTTACACAAAACGGTTATTCAAACCCACACAAACACAGCCCTTGGCTTACACATAGAATCACAGCAAAATGAGAGCATTGTACTCCCAACACACATACTTCCACGCCCCTAGTTGGGTGGGATCATCACATCTTTTCCTGCACAAAAAATCCCGTAGGGTGAGCATAAAGCCCAGTAGGAAATTCTTAACAAAGTATATACATTTTATACAAGTCTCAAGAGATGAAATGCACATGCCATGCTATGTCCTTTTTGAAGATAAATCACATTTTCATCTTTTGAAAACCATCATGCTTAATGATATTATGCAATTTCAATTGTTCAAAACATAACAATTTATTTCAAGGGCGGTAAATACGACTCAGGTAATCCCTAGGCTGGTGTCTGCAAGTAGACTATACAAGTACTACCAAATTGTCATTTTTGTAGGTATTAACTGGAAGGCTCGACAACTATCCGCGTGAGTTTTCGGACTTTCACCCCGAACTCTTAGGCCAACTTATTCAATATCATCTACACCACCTATCAAAACTTACCAATGTATTTACCCCTAAACCATTCCATGAAAACTTGTTTCTCAACATTCTTTTCTCAATGCAAATTTTCAAATGATCTTTCAAAGTTTGATGTAATCAAATGAATTGATATGCCAATTTCACAAAATGAATATAAATACTTATATTTCAATTCATCATCCAAGGAATAACACAATTCCTTCTTCTCAAGTATCCTAGACAACCCATTATTTCAAGATTATTTCAACGTTTTGAACAATAATTTCTAAAATGAACAACAATTCTCATATTCCCTAAAATTCATCATTTATATAAATATAAATAAGAAATTTTTCAAACATCCATTTATTTTGACACACAAAATAAATATAACAATATCATTCATGGATTTTCAGTCTCCTTTAAAAAAATCCCAAATTCTAGGTTTTCTCACAAAAACTATACAATTCAAATCTTTTGAAAGAAAACTTTCCAAAATCATATTTTCTTTAATCAACGAAGATCAAAACCCATAAGATCATTTTTTAAAAATAAGAGACAAACCCACTTTCAAAATCGCTCACGTTTTTGAATCAACAATGAATTTTCAAAGCTATCGAAAGATGATTTCGAAAATCATATAGATCTTGCAAAAATATATATATAACTCTAAGAAAATCCCTACCTCAAGTATTGAAGAAGAATAGAGATGCCAAAATCAACGACATCGAAACACGATCTTCACCGTACACAACGAAGCCCTCAAGGAGCTAACCCACTTTGATGAAGAACTTAGGTCCAAATCCTAAAGGATTTGAAGAAATAAAAGATCTTATGGGGTTTTTGGTAAAAAATGTAGAGAGAAGGGAGAAGAAATGTTTTTAGAGAGAGAGATATATACAAAAGTGATTCAACTTCAGCTAAGAAAAGGAAAAAAAATTCGGATCTCACTAACCCACCGCACCTCACTCCCGCACCGGCCTTTTTCGCAGTGTGCAAGCTGCTCTCCCCTGAAATCAGAACGTGCGGCTTGCTCTCCCACTCAAGCAGACAAGCAAAGTTGGAACCCCGCGAGCTGACCGCGCAGCTCAATCCCCGCCAGGGCGTTGCCCCCTGGAACCCCGCGAGCTGACTAGGCAGCTCGATTCCCGACATACTTAGTGAAGCGGAAAAGCTGGGATCGCTACACCTTGCTTCTGCTTTAGTTCAACCTTTCCTTTACGTCGGAGCTTCATAGGTGTTGCCTCGTTTCCCAATCAGATGTTTAGATGGGAGCTATACACCTCGAGGAGCAAACCGAGCTAATGGAACAAGTTAGTAAAGTAGCTAAGCTCTTCCAAGGGAGATTCTAAGAATTATAAATAATAAAAAAAAGAATAAAATTTTTAACTACTCTCCCATACAATAATAAAATTATAATATGTTCTCAAAAAAAAATAATGAAATTACAATAATTGTTAATTAAAATATATTTCTAATATCATTAAAAACTGTTAATGGACTTAATGAATTTAACATCTTTTTTGTCAAAATAGACCATCAAGGTGTTCACGGCTTAGGACACCACAACCCCGGTGGACATCACGGAGGTGCAGCTTGTCACGACGGAGGGAATCACAATCATGGCTAGGGACATCTTATTTACCAACACCACGGTCATGGCTAGGGACATAATATTCATCAACATAGTCATACTGATCAGAGACATGGTGGCCGCGGTGGTTGTCACCGTGGAGGACATCGCGGTCATGGTGGGATACATCATGGTCACGGTGGTGGCAGCCCTGGCAAAAGGCACCATTGCCATGGCAAACATGGAGGTCACGGCAAGGAACATTATCATCATGTGGTCATTGTTGAGCATGTCAGTACCTCTGAAATTGCGACGACTAGTGGATAGATAGATTCTTCCTCTGTCAGTCGTGAATTTTTGCAATCCTTTGAATTGAAAAAATAAGAAGCAACAGTGTGATCATGTATTATTAGATTTAAAGAGAGACAGACAGATATTTTCCTTTGGTTGTGTTGTGAGTATTGTGCTAAATATTGTACCAGCTTAAGTTGTTTTATTGTAGTACACATCAAAATAAAAGGTGGACTGCAGTCATATATATAATTGTGTAAATTTTCATGGGGTAATGCTATACATGTACAATTTTTGAATCCATACTTGCGCAAACCATTATTGGATCAAGTCAACAATTATTCGCAGATTAACACTGTGACCACCCACCACGTATAATAATTAACATCTAATTAATTAAAGATATTTAAATTTTAATTGCCTATTATTCTGATTTAATTTGGGATTTATAAAAATTGTGGAGGCTGATTCCTATATGATTCTATTGAGGATTTGTTTTGGAATTTGAAATTGAAAGCCTAAATGGCTCAAGAGAGTACAATTGGTGAATTAAATTACTTTAATTTCGAGTATCGAACCATATGGGAGTTTAATTAAATATTCGATTCAAATTTGTGAAATTGAGACTTCATTAATTGGGTCCGAATTGGAGTTAATTAAGTTATGAGAATTGAGAATTCAGAGTATTATGAATTAAATTTATTTATGAAGTGTTCAATTGAATATGTAATTTATTGACGAAGATTTTGAAGTTTAATCTAAAATTAAAAGCCTTAATGATTTAAGAAACCAAAATTAAGGATGGAAATAAGTTTAATTTAATATTTGGAGCCTTTTGAGAGTTTGATTAAAAATCTGATTTAGAATGATAAATTTAAATATAATTAATTAAGCTCAAATAGAAATCAAATTAGGCAAATTAAATTATGTGGGATTTATGATTAGTTATGATTAATTAAGTTATATGCTAATTGTGTGTGTCAATTTCCGACCACACTTCCCGCTTAGTAATTCAGCTGTAGAACACTAGCAGAATAGATGGCACCTTGCTGACCTGCAACAGAAAGAGAAGGCTCCGGCGGTGGTTCTTCCACCCGGGGGTACTCTGACGATCAAGTCAGTACTCAATATCTCCCAAAGATAAATCAATTATTCAACTCACAAGCTTGAGCATAAAAAGCATACCTTAGACCCATGGGGGTGCCTCTTATTTATAGCCAACTCAATCCTAGTCCCAATGAGAGCCTAACTCCAATGGATTCAGGATTACTGCTAATCTGGGACTTCCAGTGGGATTAGGATAAACTCCCTAAGAGTTTATCTTTACCCAAACTGAAGTCTTCTCCCAATCTAGGACTCTTGTCCCATATCCAGGTTGAGTTCCCTCTTCATTCTAGGACTCTTGTCCCTTATCCACTTATCTCAGATTCCAATATCTTCAGAGATAACCTCGGCCTAACCGGGATGACCTCGGCATAATGACCAAGACACGTGGCATCTCAGCCAACACGTCGGCGTCACCTTGCCACGTGTTGGTACTCAAAAAATATATCCCCACACTAATCAAGATGTATTAAGAATAAGTGTTATTTAATTAAATTAATCTTAACCATACATTAAATTGTAGAATGATTTAGAATTTGAGGACATACTTAAAAGGAGCAACTCAGTGCATGAACTTCCCACTAAAGCAGGGTCTGTTAACAGGCCATAAATTTAATATGCTTATATTACCTCAAAAGAAATTAAAACATCAAAGACAACTCCAAATTCTTACGTAACTATACATGGCCAACAATCATGAGTTATTTCGATCTCTCTTAGTTGGCAACAAATTTTTAAGCATTTCCTTCAGCTCATCAGTCTACAGGACAGACCAAACCATAAAAACAATGTATGATGTATCCCAGGCTTAAGAAGTAGAACAAATTTGATATGATAATAACTGGTGCATGTTGAGAATGATGTCTGATCCTCCGATGAAGTCCCCCTTGATAAATATTTGTGGAAATGTGGGCCAGTTGCTATAAGGATAGACCATGAGACTAATTGAAACAAATACAAACAAACTACATGTTTTTATCAACGACTTTGGACCAAATGGGTTGCTAGGTCATGATCAGTACATGGCTTACACAGCAATTCCATTTGCAAATGTTTGCTTCTTGATATTAATTTGTATCACTAAAATATGACAACTGAGCGCACTTTTCACAAATAATCCCAAAAACATGTGTAACTGATACACAGGCAACATAGTGGATATTTGACATAAACAACATCCTAAAAAATTCATTCAAGATTTGGCCATGTCCATCAAGCTAAGCTATCTTTTGAAAAAAATATTTCATATACTTGAATCTCAACCATTTGGGCTAAAAATAGCTAATAAAACAAAACATCCAATCACATCACTCTCTCTACTTTGTTGCACGTCTTTTCATAAAAAATTAAAAAGTCAATTAAAATAGTCAATTCCCAAACAGGGCCTAAATATTAAAAGTTAAAAAATCGAAAATTTGATCAATTAAAACTTGTCTAAAGAAGTTTTAATGGACTTTGAACATATGCTATCGTGGCCATGTATTCTTAGCCACTGCTGCTGGATATGGATCATTCAATTAAGTAATTTCTAAATCCACTTGAAATGAATGCTATTCAAATGCCCGCCTAAGGAAATTCTTTGAATTGCTGCCACAGTAGGTCAAACTAAATGGATATACTTTCTGATTCCAATATCATGCTTCTTGAAACAAATTCTCTGCCTCAATGCAATGCAATTTAGAAAACAAAACCAAATCAAAATAAAACAAGAATTAAAACAAAAACAAAAAATACCTCGTTTCTTAGCTACTTCTAGTTCTATAGCACAAGGACAATTGCCAAAAAAACACAGTTTGAATTAACAAAACATGCTGTCATACACCTTGAATGTAAAAAAATATATATATGTAAACTAAGATCCCAACTTATTACAAACATTGTCCATGGTGCAAACCCAAACATCCCAATTATAAATAATAATGTTATGGGTGGTATTTGTTAAGGTGGCCCACAGATGGCCTTTTGGAAAGAATGCAGGTACTGAGATCTCAAGGTAATCACCAGTAAGGGAGGATGTGAGAGATCAAGAAGCCTTAGAAGAGACAAAAGAGGGCAGTGCAGAGGTCTTGTTGTATACCAGATATGGTAAAGATGGTTGATAATGGTAGTGATTCTTCAACGTCTGCATAGAGGCCTCCTCATATAGGATGTCAAACCATGGAGGCTAGCTCACTCTTGGAGAGATAGCTGACCCTTCTTGTTTCAACAAGAATGAGGTATCCCAACCACCTTTACATCCTAAGATCAAATCTTCGAATTTGTGTCACAAGAGCAACAATGTAGGCATCACAGGGGGCTTCAGTGTTGCATATGATACAATTTCCAAAATATCATGCCTTAATTAGAGCACCAGTCTCTCTAAGACTGATCAAGGTGCAGACACCCTCGGGGTAGGGGGATAGAAAGGCACCAAAATGAATTCCCAACTCTAGCTTCTAAGGCACATACCTCCGATGATGCCCCGAGCAAAGATTCTAAGGCCTAACACCGAACCTAGGTCATCAAGGTATTGGATGATAGTGTTAGAGATGTCTTGATCAGTAGGAAACAGCTTTATCGAGAAAGAGGAGATGAGACATGGTAGGGTCATGGTCTAGCAGAGGACCACTTAGCCAAGCCAAATGGGATACAGAGCCATGTTGCTACCGAGCACAGTTAGTCGAGCAGGGATGTCTCGAAACCTTGACACAATTACGTGGTGCTCTGGCCACGTCTCGGGACAGAGACGAAACTAAGAGAAGACTATGAGAGGCCATGGCTGTCACGGCCCAAACCCACCCCTATAGGTTTAGCATCGTAACCGGCCAGTAATCCTTGGATTACCGAAGGCCTCTGAACAGAATAGTATATATATCAAGGGCTGCGGAAGCAAAAATACAAACTTACATAGTCCATAGAGCTGTGCAGACATACATGGGACAAGAAATTAAAACTTTTCATATACATATATGCATACATACAGATATGGCATCGAAGAGTACCGTAGCCGTACATCACCCAAGCCATTTACACAAGATTTCAAACGTGTTCAGGCCATACATAAACATTTGGAAGTACAAAAGTCCCAAGGACACAAAACTCAAACAGATCACAAAAGGGAACCTCCATCGGAGGCATGATGGCTGGCTGACACCAAAACTCGCCAGGCGGCATCTCAGGCCTGGTCACGCGCTTGCTCACCTACATACATATAAATAAATAGTGAGCGGAAGCCCAGTGAATAATAACAGAGTAAAGGGTTTTAATGAATGATGTCTACCGCAGAGTCCAGAATCAGAGCGTTTATCAGAAACATGTTCTTATGCATATTCAGATTTCAGATACATGTTTATATTCGTATACAGGTTTTGCATAAGATCATACGTGGTACATCCATTAGCTGTCATATTAACTTAGTCCTGTGACCCACATGTGTAGTCAGTACCGACGACCGTAAAGGTCTATATCTTGTGCGCAAGTAGCCATGGTATTGTTACCCCTAAGCAAGGGCCACGTGAATATAGGCCTCGGTATTGTTGCCCCCGGGCTAGGGCCACGTGCATATAAGCCACAGTATTGTTACCCTTGGGCGAGGGCCACGTGCATATTGGCCATGGTATTGTTACCCCTGGGCGAGGGCCACGTGAATATAGGCCACAGTATTGTTACCCCTGGGTGAGGGCCACGTGAATATAGGATGCCACAAATACATTTCAGAAGAATTGACATTCATTCATAATTCATAAAATAGCATTTCAGAACACATATCATATCATACCAGTCAGAAAATACTTGTAATTAAACATAGCTTTACAGAGTTATTACTCACAGTCAACAGATGGCTCCAAGTAATCAAGTAGAGTAGGCAACTCACTTATCTTGAGGCGCGTGACCTACATAATATGACAGTGACAAACATTGAAACACACGCTCAAATTGCACATAACACATGTTCTTTCTCTAAGTGTGTTTCTAGCCTTTATCCTCTTTATAGCGTCTTAAACATAGCCTATGAATGCCTAGGATGGAAAGAGGATGCAAAAATGAACTTGAAAACATTTCTCAAATTTTGCTGAAAACAGGTTCTACGCTCGAGCATGACTTTCCTCGCTCGAGCGGACATGCAGAAAGTGAAGACTCGCTCGAGCGTCACTAGTGGACTGTAAACTTTAGCAAAAGTACTAGATGCATGAATTTCACGCTCGACCTCCGCTCGAGTGTAAGACTCAGACCTTCGCTCGAGCGTGAAGTCCCTCGCTCGAGCGGACTGTAAAACATGTGAACTTTTGGGTACATGCATTTCACGCTCGAGCGTGACTAACGTCGCTCGAGCGGAAGTGCACGTACTCAAAGTGCTCGCTCGAGCGTGAATTACCCCACTCGAGCGTGGATCAAATTTCTGGAATTTCCAGATTCAATCTTCAAGCTTCAAACCCAAATCAAACACTTCAAAACTCAATCTCTTGGGCCAAAATTCTGGAAAACACTTAGAAACTCATAAAATAACATGTTTAAAAGATCATTTCAAGAAATCATGGCCCAAAGACATGTCAATTGTACAAAATTCAACTCAAGATTTGTGTATGATCCAAAAACAAGACATGTATGCAATCCTTTGAACTTACCCTCTTCAAAACATGATCAATTTAGACAAATTAGTAGAAAACATGATGAGTGACCAAAATGTGAGTGAGATGAACACATGCATGAAAGAATTCTTTGAAATCATGCTCAATTTGTGAAGAAATGCACATGCATGCATGATATGGCCCAATTCTTTCCAATTCTAGTGCAATTCCTATATGAATTCACTTAATTCACTAATGATCTAGTAGTATCTAATTCAGTTACTCAATTAAGAGTTTAGTCTCTTACCTAGAGGCTTCAATCTACAAAAATTGATGTTGAGGCTCTACAAATCTTCTTCAATTAACAACATTTCCTAGCACCTCCCTTAGTTTGAGCTCAAATCCTCAAGTCTTGAACCAATTCTGCCCTCTCCCACTCTCTCTCTCATTTGGTGTTGAGGATGGAAGATGATAGAGTCAAACATGTATAAGGTGTGCAACAATCTTGTAAAAACCCATTCAATGGCACACTTGTAAATAACTTAAGCTAAACTAATTAACATTAGTTACTCTAATTTAATCGTTCCAAATCAACGTTTAATTAAAATTACCATAAAATCTTATAAATCCTACTTAACACATAAATCAAGTCAACTTCTGAACCGGATGCCGATAAGGCCTTCAATTCGCAAACCGAAAGAAAAACATAAATAGATTTTCCTACGTTGAACAGTTATAAACATAATTCATGCAACACCCACATGCAATTTAATCCAGAATTTCACCCTAATTACCAATTAAGCATAATTAACCGTGGATTAACGTTAATCAGGGATCAGGGTTGTTACAATGGCCCTTGCTTCTGTAAATGTTGAACGTATAGATAAGGAGAAGGAGAAGAATAAGAAGCATAAGAAGAAGAAATAGAACGAGAGAAAGTTGCTTGTATATTATTGATTCAAAAAACATAAGGTTTCCCCCTTACACACAACTACTTATACTAATAAGAATAATACATAAAGACCAAACTACCCCTAACACTTAACACTCTCCCTCAAGTTGGTGAAAGATGTTTCTCATGCCCAACTTGCAACAAATAGGGTGAAAGACTTTACTACTAAGACCCTTAGTAAAAACATCCGCTAGTTGATCTTCAGACTTAACAAAAGGCATACATATCACGCCCTTATTCAATTTCTCCTTAATGAAATGTCTGTCAATCTTAATATGCTTAGTCCGGTCATGTTGAACAGGATTGTGTGCAATACTAATAGCAGCCTTGTTGTCGCAATACAAAGTCATGGGACCACTCTAATCAAGCCCTATATCACTCAACAAAGATTGAAGCCACATTAGTTCACATGTTCCATGTGTCATAGCCCTGTATTCAGCTTCAGCACTAGATCTAGAAACGACCAACTGCTTCTTACTACGCCATGTGACTAGATTTTCCCCTACAAAAGCACAATAACCGGAGGTAGAGTGTCGGTCATCTATAGAGCCTGCCCAATCTGTATCTGTGAACGCTTCCAACCTCAAGTGACCATGATTAGAGAACAAAAGTCCTTTTCCAGGGGCAGATTTAAGGTACCTCAAAATATGATAGACTACATCCAAATGAGTTGCACAAGGATCATGCATAAACTGACTCACTATCCTAACTACATAGGCAATATCTGGACGAGTATGAGAGAGATATATCAGTCCTTCCACAAGTCTTTGGTACCTTTCCTTCTCCACAGGCTCACCAATTCCACTACAAAGATGATGATTAGTCTCAATTGGTGAATCAGCTAGTCTGCAGCCCAACATGTCCGTTTCCTCAAGAAGATCTAGAATGTACTTCCTTTGAGAAATAAAGATGCCTTTATCAGATCTAGCAACTTTAATCCCAAGAAAGTATCTCAATGGACCAAGTTCTTTTATCTCAAACTCCTTGGCTAACTGCATCTTGAGATGGGCTACCTTCTCCTCATCATTACCTGTCACAACTATGTCATCCATATATACAATAAGCATTGTTACCTTATGTACATTGCGTTTGACAAACAAGGTGTGATTCGCATTGCTTTGCTAATACCCAAATCCCAGCATTACCTTGAGGAATCTACCAAACCAGGCTCTAGGAGATTGTTTCAAATCGTACAAAGCTTTCTTTAATCTACAAACCTTTCCAACTGTAGACTGAGATGAGAATTCTGGAGGTACATCCATATATACCTCCTCCTCCAAATCCCTATGAGGAAAAGCATTCTTCACATCTAGTTACTGTAGAGGCCATCCCAAATTAGCCGCACATGACAGAATAGCTCGAATGGAATTCATCTTTGCTACCAGGGCAAAAGTTTCTTGATAATCTATTCCATATGTTTGGGTAAATCCCTTGGCCACTAGTCTTGCTTTGTACCGTTCAATCATCCCATCTGTATTGTGCTAAATGGTGAACACCCACTTACATCCGACTGGTTTTTTTCCATTTGGAAAAGACATCAGCTCTTATGTGTTATTTTTACTCAAAGCTTGCATCTCTTTTACCATAGCTACCTTCCACTTAGGATCATTGATGGCTTCTTTCCAACCCCACGGAATACACACAGAAGAAAGGGACAAAACAAAAGCACGATACGGAGAAGACAATGAATCATATGACATAAATTTAGAAATAGGGTGTTGAGTACAAGCTCTAACCCCCTTTGTGAGAGCAATAGGAAGACTCAAATCATCCGTAACAGGACCATCAACAACAGGTGAAGAAATAAGATGAGGATCATTACCTGAAGAGTTAGTGGAAACTGGGTGTGGAACTGGCATAGGAGATGATGATTGACTTGGTGGCACAAGAGAAGCCGACTCTTTCTGACGCCGTGAATAAGTCTTAAGATCAGCTCTGTCCAAACGACCACCGATATCCGACTCCTCATAAACAGAACTTCTAGGCTCTCCCTCACCACAAATAACAGCCCGCTGAGTAGGAAGGAAAAAAGACAACTCATGCTAATATGATGCTGTCTCATCCACAATCTCATCGATACCACGCTCCCCCTGAGGAGATGGCGGAGGACCAGAAAAAAATGACTCAGATTCACGGAAGGTGATATCCATACTAACATACAGCTTATGAGAGTGAGAGTCATAGCATTTGTAGCCTTTCTGAGTAGCAGAATAACTAAGAAAGACACACCAGACAGTCTTAGGATCAAGGTTCCCACGAGTACGAGGTTAAAGATGAACAAAACAAACACTACCAAAAACCCGAGGCGGAAGGGAAGAAGTGGGATAAGTCACAGGAAGAAGCTCAAGAGGAATTTGGAAGTAGAGGACACTAGAGGGCATACGGTTAATAAGGTAAGCCACAGTAAGAATCGCATCCCCCTAAAAGGACTTAGGAATGTTCATGGTAAACATGAGAGAGCGAGCAACCTCAAGGAGATGGCCATTCTTACGTTCAGTAACTCCATTTTGTTCAGGAGTGCCAACACAACTAGTCTGATAAAAAATGCCATGCTCGTCGAGGTATGCCCGGAAAGAGCCATCAACATACTCAGTCCCATTATCACTCCTAAGAATTCTGATAATAGCATTGAAGAGATTGGATACCATTTTATGAAAACTTTTAAAGCATGAGAAAACCTCATTTTTTGTACGAAGTAAATAAAGCCAAGTCACACGGGAATAATAATCAATAAAGGTGACAAACCATCGATAACCAGAGGTAGAAACAACAGGGGAAGGACCCCGCACATCGGTATGAATAAGCATAAAAGGAAAAGTACTTCTTTTATTAATTGAAGGATAACAAGTACGTTTATGCTTAGCCAGCTCACAAGCATCACAAACAAAGTTATTCCTGGGACAATCACGAACTAATAAAGGAAAAAGTTTCTCTAAAATGCTAAAGGAAGGATGCCCCAAACGGCAATGCCACTGATAAAGGAGACGAAGAGATGAGCCAGAAGCGCATTGAAGAGCCTGAGAGGACAAAGGTGAAGTAGGAATGGCATCCAGAAAGTACAGACCACTTTGTGCTCTACCACTGCCAATCATTTTCCTCGTAGCCAGTTCCTGAAAGACACAATGAGTCGGAAAAAATATTACAGAGCAATTGAGAGCAATAGTAAGGCTACTAATAGACAGCAAGTTAGTTGAAAAATTAGGAACATGAAGAACAGATGAAAGCGAAAGTAAAGAGGTGCAATGAACAGAACCCTTGCCGGAGATAGAAGATAAAGTGCCATCAGCCACTCTAACCTTATCTCACCCAGAACTAGGTGAATAAGAATGGAAAAAACTAGAAGTACCCGTCATGTGATCAGTAGCACCGGAATCAATGATCCAAGGAGACGACAAAGAGGCACTGAGTGCACTAGCAGAAATACCTGTGTGAGCAAAGTTGGAAGACGCAGAAGTGGAAGAAGCTAAGGCAGATGAAGAATCAAGTCGAGCCATCAAACGTCTGAGAGTGTGAAGCTCATCCGGGGAAATAGAACCAGCATCATTCGAGGCACTAGCAGTAGTCTCAGAAACATGTGCTTAAGGACGAACACCACCACCACCATGACTACGGCCTTGAGTAGGGTGGCCATGCAACTTCCAACAGTGTTCTTTATCATGTCTATCTTTCCCACAATACTCACACTTCAACCGGTCCCAATCAACCAATGGACCATTACCACCACCTGGAGGCGGAAAAGGCAGAGTATCACGTGACTTGGGGACGACAACTATCGCTGACCGATCTGGAACAAGAGCATGCACCGTAGCACTACGACGACTCTTCTCCTGCTGAACTAGGGCATAAGCCTCACGCAATGTAGGAAACGGAGAGCGACCCAACACCTGAACCCGTATCTGATCATACTCCAAATTCAGACCAACAAGAAAGTCATACACCCGCTCCTTCTACACAGCCTGCTGAAACATAGTGGCATCCTTGGAGCAAATTGGCTGGAAACTCTGGTAGAAATCTAGCTCTTGCCACAAACCACTCAGCTCAGCACAGGAGACTGCCATAGAGCGATCCTTCTTATCTAAACCCCTAATCTTCTTACACAATTCATAGGCCTGTGCATCATTCCCTTGTTGAAAATACATCTGAGAGGCAGCTATCCAGATCTTGTGAGCAGTATCCATTAAGAGAAAAGTCCGACCAATGATAGGCTCCATAGAGTTGATGAGCTAGGTCATAACTAAAGCATTCTCAGAAATCCATTGAGTAGATAAAGCACTATCCTCAGTACGTGGCTGGGTATTACCAGTAATATAGCCAGTCAAACGTCGGGCAGCAATGGCAAGACTATAGGAGCAGGACCAAATCAAGTAATTAAGACCATTAAGTTTGACCAGACTTATCTGGAGAGAAGGACTATCACCAAGAGTCAGACCACGACTCAATCCACTCTCCTCCTTACCCTTAGAGTCTTGACCCATGCTGTCAGCCATGAGATGAGAAAAGAGGGTGCAAAAAACACAAGCCGGATATCAAACAAGTCCAGAAATCACCCAACTAGCACACCAAAACACCTTCTAAGGCTAAAACAGTCCAAGAGAAGCCCAGAATAAAGCAACAAAATCAACTACAAGCTAGAAAACCGAAGCAGAGCATCTAAACAGCGATAAAAAAAACCAAGATAGGGCCAAAATACATCAAACCAGGGACAACAAACCCCTCTAGGGTTCCAGTCGACTCCCAAGGATAGGAGAATAAGGGACAAAACCAGAAAAAATAGGGTCAAACAGTGATTTTTGAAAAATCACCCAATTTTGATGAAAAATAAAAAAAAATAGAAAACTCAATCAATAATGACCAAACAATCAAAATGAGATTATAGGGTAATTACCCATTAAATTTCAAGCATACTATATGATTTTTTATTTTTATTTTTTTTGGCTATAACAGACATACCAGGAACAGTATGGAGCCTAAGGAATAATCTTCAAGAGGAATATAGTGCTCTGATACCATATTGAATGTATAGATGAGAGAAGAAGAAGAAGCATAAGAAGAATAAATAGAACGAGAGAAAGCTGCTTGTATATTATTGATTCAAAAAACATAGGGTTTCCCCCTTACACACAACTACTTATACTAATAAGAATAATACATAAAGACCAAAACTACCCTTAACACTTAACAGTAAGCATTATTGTTTGCCATAAAACTTTAAATATATATATATCATTTGATATATAAAATGGGCCTCCTAGTATAAAAAAATATATAGGTCATTCTTCTTCCATCTTGAATTCTCTTTCTATTTTACATAATAAAAAATAAAAAAAAAATTATACTATTAGAAATTGCTTCTATGGTATGTATTTTTTTTTTATGTGCACATAATTTATATATCATATATACATACATGTGTGTTTTGTGTATATGGTGAAAACAAATTATTTTTCTTTTGGCCCCTCCCATAATAAAATTCTGGTTTCGTACCTACCTCGGATGCCCTATGTTGGTTCATCTTGCGGTTGACATGGCTAAAAGCTAAGGCATTGAGCATGTTAGCTAGCCAAGATAACATACTTGGTGGTTTCTATGCCCCTACTTAGGCTAGACTCACAACCCCAATAGCTTATTTCGGACGATGACACACGCCAGTGTGGGTTGCCACTTGACAATCCATTGTCTGAGTTGGAGCTGATATGGTGCCACTGTGCCAGTAAGGCCAGCCACAAGGTGAAAGGTATTCAGGTACAACAAATGTTAGTTATCACTGTAATTTGAGTACATCCTGTGTTACCAAGTGCCAATGGGAGGGTGCCTTGTATATGAGAAGGAGGCTCTTAATGCTCTGTAGATGTATATCAATGCTATATGAGTGTTCTAAATAGTATAATATGAAGATCCAAGTTACCTGTATGCTTTGACAGCATTCTTAAGGTCAGGATCTTCTAATATGTTCTTGGCACTCAAAGGAACATTGCAAAAGGCATATCAATGGTAAGAATGCCATAATAACCTAACGCAGTCAAGTCAATAAAGAGCAAGGTCAGCTTAAATTCAGTAAGTGCAAGGTCAGATCAAAGTTCAACCAACAGGACGCCCAAATGTAACCAAGCTATTATATATAACTTAAGTCAGCTATTCATTTAATCCTTCTATTGTGTCACCTTCTTGTACTACCCTATTTAAACTTTTAAGCAAACTAAATGGTCATCTATAACTATATAGCCTCACGCATTCATTCAACTGCAAATATAATGCACTTCAATTTTCATTTTCCAGGCATGACTAAACCAAATACTCACTATGGACCACATAAACAAGGGTAAATCATCCACATTTAAAAGATACCGTTGCTGAACTGAACCAGGGAATGAAATGTACAAAAAATAGTCGTAAAACTAAGAAAGATAACACTTACTATATTCCTTCAACACTCTTACCGCTAGTGAGCTGAATCCACATCGGGGAAGATCAGGCACCCC
The DNA here is from genome assembly GCA_036172215.1 of Camellia granthamiana. NCBI lineage: Eukaryota > Viridiplantae > Streptophyta > Magnoliopsida > Ericales > Theaceae > Camellia > Camellia granthamiana. The sequence goes on from JAXFYN010000027.1 coordinate 1,340,343, forward strand.
TTTCATGTAAAGCATCACCGGGTTGTCCTCCTACGCTAAAAGCTAAAAGCAATCAATAAAAACAAACTCTTAACAAATAAACAACTAAATTTTTTTGCTTGGTAATTAAAACAGAAAATACTTGAGGCTCAATATTGTGAGGGTAATTTATACAGGTAAATTGGGCCGAGCTAGGTATATGGGCTGTTGTGGGCCGTAGCAGGAGGTTGAGTTAATGGGCTTAAAATCGGTTCGGTCCATGAGACCGAGGTGATTAGTTCGGTCGCGGAAGTTTTTTATCTCGGTCAGAGGTGTGCTACGGCTAAACCAGTTGGGTCTTCTAGCTGAAGTATGAGAAGGCTATTTGCATGGCTGACCTGAGTTAGTTCGGCAGGAATCTTCTATGGTTAGCTCGGCCGTGGTACGGGAAGCCGAGGTAGGAGACAGTATGTCAGAGCCGAACTAAAGTATAGGTTGGTCACTCCGGTTAGTCTAACACGGCAATGTTATTTCAGTCGCATTGGAGTCCGGCCTTAGTAAAACCATCTCACTTGGTTTAAGCAGTGAGGGGGGTGTTAGAGGATAAGCATTATCTTCCAGGAGTTTGAATCCTAGGAGGATTCTACATGGAGGAGTAAGAGTCCTACCAGGATTGTGCCACACGAAACCTATAAAAGCTCACCAATATCACCTATGAAGAGGTAATGCAACTTTGCTCCCTGAATACATAGAGCTTTTGCCTATTTGTCTTGTTTACTGACTTAGGCATCGGAGAGGTTTCCGGCACACACCCGCCGGCCAGCTCACGTTTGTGTTTTCAGGTTGTGGAACGACATCGTACAGAGGAACGCAGACTTGATCAACAGGATTATACGAGAAGGTATATTTCTTTCCCGTACAATTGGCGCCGTCTGTGGGAATTCAGACAAGAACAACCTCTTGATCAAGTGTTTCCTCTCAAAAATCAATGGCGAACAACGAAGAGTTACCACAGTCCGCTCTTGACAGACTAACTCCAGAAGGAGGTGCAAGGCGCGAAGGTCTACCCTTGGTTCCTCCCATGGCGAACCTGGAACCACAAAGGCAAAATTCCAGGAGGGATGCGAGGGGTAGAAGGAGGAATAACAGCCCTCATCACTCTCGCTCGCAAAGCCCAGAAAGACAAAGGCGCAGAGTTGATCAAACTTTGGAGGATCGCGTCAGAGAACAAGACGAATTGATTCGTCGGATGGCAGCGGACATGGAGACTCTAAAGCATCAGATAAAAGGAAAAGAAGTGGCGACAGGAGAGGGGCACAGCAAAACGCCCCCTCGCCACTCAGAGGGTCGTAGTAGGAATTCTACACCCTCTCAAGCAGAGAACAGAAGCCTCAAGACAGGCGATACGCAATCAAGATCTTCCAGGACTCGTCACTCCAGGTCTGAGAGGGCGGGATCTGAAAGGTCTTACACGGAAGGAAGCACTTACTGGCCTTCACATACGCACCAAACAAGGTCCAGACAGACAGAATTGCCCAAATCGTCCGACCTACGGACCGTGCTCGAAGAGAAGGCACGATGGAGAGAGGACGCCAGGGCGCGCGATCCACATAGAGTTTCTGCTTTACAGCGGTTGGCTCCTCGGACGCACGGAAGCGTCGAGGTTGGAATGCCAATACCGCGCCCAGCCTACGAACCAACGGACAAGGCATTGGCGAGGCTGCAGACCTCACCATTTGTCCCAGCAATTGAGAACGCACCCCTACCATCAGGCTTCCTTCAGCCCAAATTCACTACATATGAAGGGAAGACGGATCCCTACTCACACTTGAGCCACTTTCGCCAGGTTATGGCTGTATACCGGCGGAACGAGGCCTTGATGTGCATTCTATTCCCTTCAAGCCTTGGCGACTTAGGCTTGACTTGGTTTGAGAAACTCCCAGAGGGCAGCATAGCCTCCTGGGCGCAATTGGCAGAAGCGTTTGTCACAAGATTCAGGACAAACACCAAAACTCCGGTAGAGATCGACCAATTACTCTCCATCGACATGGGTGACAAACAGACCCTAAGATCTACAACAGTCGGTACTGCGAGACATTCAACCAGATTGGGGACTGCCCCACCAATCTCGCCATTGCGCAGTATAAGAGAGGACTCCCAGTCGGGAACAGACTAAGGGATTCTATCACCATGACGTCACCCCTCACCATGGAGGCCCTGATGGAAAGAGTGCATCAGCACATCAGGGTGGAAGAGGATGGCGCACGTGCTAAGGCAAAAACTAGCACAACCGCAGTACTAGAAAAGAAGGCCTCAGCAAAGGTCAATGCGGTAGACCGGCCGAACAGAAACGGACGTGGCAAACGGGACAACGGGGAGGACCAAGATAAGAGATGGTTGAGAGTCCGCACCGCCATAACCACGGTCTTCAAGAAACCGATCTACAGAATACTCAGCGAGATTCGAGACGAGCCTTTCGTCAAGTGGCCAGCCAAGCTAGGCGAAGCTCAGAAGGACTACGACGACAGATCACGGTGCACCTTCCACAAAGAAAAGGGGCACCGCACTGAGAACTGCACCCCATTGAGGCAGCACTTGGAGGAGTTGGTGGCGGCAGGCCACTTGGACAAATACATTGAAGGTGGGGCGCAGCCAGCCCCCCAGGACCATAATAACCCCCAACGGCATGCCGATCGACGCCCCACCTCAAGGCATCATCAACGTGATACATGGAGTCTTTGAACCTGAGCGTGTATGCGAGCTCAGAGGTTCAATCAAAAAGGCTGAGCACTTAAGAGAGGTGCTAAGTGCCCAACCAGTCGTAAAAAAGGAGAGGACAGAAGCTACAAACGTCATGTCTTTTTCAGACAAGGACTTGGACAGAATATATTGCCCACACAATGATGCCTTGGTCGTCACTCTCCGAGTCAAGGATTTTGACGTCAAGCGGATTCTGATTGACCAAGGTAGTTCGTGCGAAATAATGTACTATGAGACGTTCAAACAGTTGAAATTGCAAGACAAAGACTTGGCGCCTGCAGTGTCACCCCTGATTGGATTCAACTCAATGCCGGAATGGCCAGTCGGCAAAATCATCCTTCCAGTCAGAGCAGGAAGTGTGACAAAACAAGTGGAGTTCTGGGTGTTGAAGGTCCCCTCCACTTACAACATTATCTTGGGCAGAACCTGGCTGCATGCCATGCGCTCGGTGGCGTCCTCCTACCACCAAGTGATGCGGTTTCCAAACGACACCGGAGTAATAGAAGAAGTCTATGGAGATCAGATCATGTCAAAGTAGTGTTTCGTCACGACGAATGGCAGCCGCGCTGCCAAAGGATATGTTCATTCGGTGGAAGAACCTGAGAGCAAGGAACTATTCGCTGATGTTGGCAAAGCGGCTAGTCAGAAAGCGGTGGAAGACTTGGTGGAGGTAAGAATAGATGAAAAGAACCCGGATAAGTTCTTTTTGCTCGGTTCGTCGTTATCCAGCGCTGAGAGGTTAGAGGTCTTGGAATTTCTGACCTCTAACATCGAAGTGTTTGCCTGGACGCCATACGACATGCCAGGCATTGATCCAAGTTTCATCTGCCATCAACTCAATGTCCACCCATCCGCCAGGCCAGTCATTCAGCGCACCCGCAGGTCGGCACTCCACCACGCCGAGATAGTGGCGGAAGAGGTGGGAAACCTGTTGGAGGCTGGGCCAATCAGAGAGGTGCACTACCCCAGATGGATCTCCAACACGGTCGTAGTGCCAAAGAAGAATGGCAAGTGGCGTGTCTGCGTCGACTATAAAACAGTCAACAAGGCGTGCCCAAAAGACAGCTTCCCTCTACCAAGGATAGATCAATTGGTGGACTTAACAGCGGGGCACAACAGACTTAGCTTCCTGGATGCATACAGAGGCTACCACCAAATCGCCATGCATGAACCAGATCAGGAAGTGACATCCTTCACAACTCCAAGAGGACTATACTGCTACAAGGTCATGCCCTTTGGCCTAAAGAACGCAGGGGCGACATTCCAGAGAATGGTCACCAAGATGTTTGAGCCGTTGTTAGGCAGAACAATGGAGGCTTACATCGACAATATGGTGGTCAAGAGCAGGGATGAGAATGACCACCTCAAGGACCTAAGTGAGATGTTTGAGATCCTGAAGAAGCATAAGTTATGCCTCAACGCGTCGAAATGTGCATTCGGAGTGGGATCTAGCAAATTCTTAGGCTTCTTGGTGACCAACCGAGGTATAGAAGCAGACCCTTCTCAGATCAAGGCAATACAGGACCTGGAGAGGCCAAATTCAATGAAGGAAGTGCAACATCTCACCGGCATGGCAGCCGCACTCAATCGGTTCATAAGCCGGTCGTCAGACAGACTACGACCATTCTTCCACGCGCTGAAGGCCAAGTTTGAGTGGGACGAAGAATGCGACCAAGCTCTGGAAAGCTTGAAGGAGTACATGTCTTCTCCACCACTCCTTGTAACCCCAATTCCTGGAGAAGAACTCTTCTTATACCTGGCAGTCTCTCAGCACGCAATCAGCGCAGTGTTGGTCCGCGCAGAAAGAATCCAACATCTGCCCATCTACTATGTCAGCAAGACACTGTTAGGCCCCGAAACAAGGTACTTGCCACTGGAGAAACTAGCATTGGCCTTGATGATGGCCTCAAGAAAATTGTCGCATTACTTTCACGCCCACACTATAGTTGTTCTCACAGCCTTCCCATTAAAGGCTTTATTTGAAAGGGCGAACTTTTCTGGGGCGAATTCTGAAGTGGGCAGTAGAGTTGGGACAATACGACATCAAGTTCCAACCTAGAACCGCAATAAAAGCCCAGGCACTGGCAGATTTTGTCACAGAATTCACACCAGGAAGTCATCACATCTGCCCAGTCGACCTAACTGAAACAACCGAACTAGGGATGGAAGTTGACGTCGGAATAACGCAACCCCTAGTACAGGTTACTCAGTCAGGCCCCAAGGCAGACCAGAGTAAAGAAAGGAAGGAAGAGGTGAACCATGCTATACCAAGTCCAGACTCGCCAACAAAAAAAGACTTGGTACAAACAGAAAGCAAGGGGCAAACAGCAAGCATGGACCTTGTAGAAGACATCAGCAACTTGGAAGATCCCAAGGCATCATCCGACCCCTCCACTTGCTAGAAGTTGTTTGTTGGGGAGATGTGGAAGCTCTTTGTGGATGGAGCATCCAACCGACATGGAGCAGGACTCAGCATAGTCCTCATCTCTCTAGACGGCCTAGTAGTGGAGCAGGCAGTCAACCTTGGCTTCCCAGCATCGAACAATGAAGCGGAGTATGAAGCACTTCTTGCAGGACTTAAGTCAGCATCCTACATGAAGGCCACCGAACTGATGGTGTACAGCGACTCGCAACTGGTGGTAAACCAAATATCTGGCGACTATGAAGCAAAGGATGACAGAATGGCTAAGTACCAAGAGTTAGTCAGAACCGAAATCAAGAAGTTTGAAGTGGTAAGGATAGAACAGATCGGTCGGGAGGAAAACAGCAGAGCAGACGAACTAGCAGGCTTCGCCTCAATGGCAGACACCTCCATCCCTCATCCGCTACTGATCGACTACCTACCTAGACCAAGTATTGAAGACCCAGAAACAGAAGAGGTATGTTGTGCCGAACTAGGCCCTTCCTGGATAGATCCCATCATATTGTTCCTGAAAGACGGCACCTTACCGGAAGAAAAGAAAGAAGCTAACAGAATAAGAGCAAAGTCACAGCGATTTTGGCTCTCTCCATCTTTGGCATTGTACAAGAAGTCGTTCTCAGGACCTTACTTAAAATGTGTCCACCCCAGCAAAGTGGAAGCATTCCTGTTCGAAATACATGAGGGTGTATGCGGCAGCCATCAAGGAGGAAGATCATTGGCATACCGAGCTATTTCACAAGGATACTGGTGGCCATACATGCAAGCGGATTCAGAGAAGTATGTCAAAAAATGCGAAAAGTGTCAGAAGTTTGCGCACCAAATACACCAACCTGCCAGAGAACTACTACCATTGACTAGCCCATGGCCTTTCGCAATGTGGGGCTTAGACATAGTAGGGCCACTCCCAACAGCACCAGGCAACAGGAAGTTCTTTCTTGCGGCAACCGACTACTTCACAAAGTGGGTGGAAGCAGAAGCCTTGGCATCAATCAAGGAAAAAGATGTGAAGAAGTTTGTCTGGCAAAACATCATCACTCGCTTTGGCATACCAAAAGCACTGATTTCAGACAACGGCACTCAGTTCGATGGCAGAATTTTCAGAGGCTTTTGTGAAGAGTACAAGATAGAGTTCTACAACTCTACACCGGCATATCCCCAAGCAAATGGTCAAGCAGAGGCATCAAACAAGGTAGTCTTGGATGGGTTGAAGAAAAGGTTAGAGAGAGCAAAAGGCAAGTGGGCAGAAGAGCTCCCTCATGTCTTATGGGCTTACCGCACCACGCCTCGACGATCAACAGGAAAAACACCATTCTCCTTAGGTTATGGCATGGAAGCAGTCATCCCATTAGAAGTTAGTCTCCCCACAATTCGGAGCGAAAACTTTGATCCAGACTTAAATGGCGAAGCCATAGCATTGGAACTTGACCTAGCAGAAGAAAGAAGAGACAGAGCATTGGTTCACATCGCCTCCTACCAACAAGAGTTGTCCAGAAAGTATAACAAAACAGTGCATCCAAGGCAATTCAAGATCGGCGATTGGGTACTTCGCAAAGTAATGGGAAACACCTTGGTTCCAGGAGATGGCAAGTTGGGGCCGAATTGGGAAGGACCTTACAAAGTGGTCGGATTAGCAGGCAAAGGGGCATACCACTTGGAAGATGAGGACGGCAAAGCAATTCCTAGGCCATGGAACACGGCAAATCTCAAGTTGTTTTATTTCTAGCTTTTTCTCTTTTAAGTATGTGTAATTTTTTCTTTTCTCAATAAAACAAGTCAATTCTTTTCAGCATGGTTGTTTTTCTGTAAAAGATAGTTTTAGCGAGTTAGGTGCATTGTAAATTTTATTCTAAGTTGGCTGGAAAAACTAACTTAGAGGTTGGCTGGATTAAACCAACTCTATGTACTCTTCAGCCGAAGTAAGTGTATGGCTGAAGAGTGGTTGGCTGGATTAAAACCAACACCCTTCCTAAGCCCAGGATGAGGATCCAGGCTGCAGGACGTTTGGTCGGAATAACCAAACACTTTATTCTAAGTTGGCTGGAAAAACTAACTTAGAGGTTGGCTGGATTAAACCAACACCCTTCCTAAGCCCAGGATGAGGATCCAGGCTGCAGGACGTTTGGTCGGAATAACCAAACACTTTATTCTAAGTTGGCTGAAAAAATCAACTTAGAGGTTGGCTGGATTAAACCAACTCTGTATACTCTTCAGCCGAAGTAAGTGTATGGCTGAAGTGGTTGGCTGGATTAAACCAACTCTTTATACTCTTCAGCCGGAGTAAGTATACCGGCTGAAGAGTGGTTGGCTGGATTAAACCAACACTTGTTACTCTTCAGCCGAAGTAAGTATATCGGCTGAAGAGTGGTTGGCTGGATTAAACCAACACTTGTTACTCTTCAGCCGAAGTAAGTATATCGGCTGAAGAATGGTTGGCTGGATTAAACCAACACTTGTTACTCTTCAGCCAAAGTAAGTATACCGGCTGAAGAGTGGTTGGCTGGATTAAACCAACACTTGTTACTCTTCAGCCGAAGTAAGTATACCGGCTGAAGAGTGGTTGGCTGGATTAAACCAACACTTGTTACTCTTCAGCCGAAGTAAGTATATCGGCTGAAGAATGGTTGGCTGGATTAAACCAACTCTGTATACTCTTCAGCCGAAGTAAGTGTATGGCTGAAGTGGTTGGCTGGATTAAACCAACTCTTTATACTCTTCAGCCGGAGTAAGTATACCGGCTGAAGAGTGGTTGGCTGGATTAAACCAACACTTGTTACTCTTTAGCCGAAGTAAGTATATCGGCTGAAGAGTGGTTGGCTGGATTAAACCAACACTTATTACTCTTCAGCCGAAGTAAGTATATCGGCTGAAGAGTGGTTGGCTGGATTAAACCAACACTTGTTACTCTTCAGCCGAAGTAAGTATATCGGCTGAAGAGTGGTTGGCAGGTATACATTATTAAGCTAAAACCGAGATGGTTATCTCGGCATGAAAATATTGCAAGTTATGACTGTTGATACAGAAGATCAAAACCGAGATTACAGTTGAGCAAATGAGTTCATGGAAAATTCTTCAAATGCAAGTATACATGCTCAAAACCGGAGTAACAGTTGATTTTTTTATTGAAGTAAAAAGCCAGTACAACTGAGGGGCCGCAGCCCGGTTACAAAAGTTCAGAACAAAAGAAGAAAAAATGAAAAATCAGCGGAAAACATCATCAAGCTCGGCATCGAATTCTACATCATCATTTGTCCAGAGTCCGGTGTCAGCTGGGAGCACGGTTTGACCTGGGAAATCGGTTTCGGCCTGAACCTCGGTCTCTGTTGGATGTGTGTTCTCAGCCAGCAGCTCGTCAGTTAGGTCCTCAGTAACCGGCTCCAGCTGAACTGACTGATTGTGGGGTTGCTCATTGATGGCCGGAGTGAGAGTTGGCTCATCTTCATCAGAATCTTCATCATCATCTTCATCAGAGCCTTGGCCTTCAAGAAATTGCTTCTGCAGATCGGCAGCATATTGCGAAAGCGAGGCCGGAATAGAATACGGTGGAGCATTGTAGGCCTCGGTCTCAGGCGTACAACCGAGCTTCTCCACCGCACTCCTCCAACCGCACTTGAAAAACAGGTCCTTAGCTGCGTCGCATTAGAGGGTGTATGCGTCCTCTGCCTCCTTAAACCCTCGCTTTTCGGCGGCTCTGACGCTCTTCTTCAGCTGGTTTATTTCGGCGTCTTTCTTCTTTTCAAGCTTTGCCAACGTGCGCAGATATTTGTCTTTGGCCTCGTTGGCAACCTTCTGCTTTTCCGCTTCGACCGAATTGGCAAGCTCGGTCAGCCGACCGTTCTCGGCTCGAAGTTCGGCGAGCTGCTTTCTTGCCTCCTCCAGTTCGGCAGCTTTTGATTCGGCCTCAGCCATAGCATCCCTTGTACTTCGCCTAAGCTCCATGACCCTCCTGTGTGTGACTTGGTTTTTCTGGATGGCCTGCAAAGGAGAGGTAACATTAGCCGGACTGACAGTTGGAAATAATTACATAGAAAAAAGAATGCTGCTTACCAGGATCATGGACTTAGTGGAAGACCGAATTAACTTCAGCTCGGTATTGAGTTGTTTGTAATGGTGCTCCATGTCCTTGGGAAGGCACACGCTTTTGGCTAGGTTGAAATCCATCAAGTGGTCCTTCTCAGCAACGACCGAATCCTCAGCAGTGATATCTCGGTTGTCGTAGGAAAGGACAGGAGCCCATTTGGAAGAAGTGGCAGTTCGGTCGGATTGTTCCGGTTGGGTTCTTTGCTGAGGGCTTAGTGGAGGGCTGGGTGGCACAACGGTCTCGTCCTCATCGGCAAGTCGTGGCTCGGTTTGGCTAGTCCGGGCACGCTTGTTTCGGCGAGAGGAAGATGGTTGTTGGGATGGAAGGGCCACCACGGTCTGAGTGGTCTGGCCGATTGGTCGCACGTCGGCTGGGGTTGTTGCGGTTAGGAGGGCCTTTAGCCTGTTCTTCTTTGCCATTTCTTGTTCGGCAGTAAGGGGCACAAGATTGATCTGGGGCAAGGATGGGTCCGGTTCTGGTGCTTCTTCAAGGAGAAAATCGGTCACCTTCGCTTTTCGGCAACCGCTGTATCGGTATGTTGGTTGGAAGTTTAGCAGTTTAGCCCAACTTCTTTCTTTTACTCGCAGTGCAGCGCGCAGAACGTCGAGGTTGGGGTAGCTATACAGTGAGTGAAGGTGGGCTAAATCTGCAAAAGGAAGTTCAACTGTTAGTTCGGTTCAGAGGATGAAAAACCGAAGTACAAGAACTTAAAATTGAGCCGAAGTAACAATACCGGGTTGGCCTTTTTTCCAATTTATTCTTCGGCCAGGAATCCGGGCTTGGAGGTCCTCAAAATTCCCAGAGACCCAGAAGAAGTCATCGTCGTTTAAATCTTTGTCCGGTGTATGTTTTATTATTTTCTCTCGGCCACGGCGTATTCTCAGATAATAGCACCAGCCGTCGTTCTTGGATCCTATAGAGTATTGGTGAAATAGTTCGGCCAAGCCAAGGTTGAGACCGGTTTGGTGGTTCAGTGCGGCAATTCCCATTATTATACGGTATGTATTGGTGGAAAGTTGGGTTGGGCATAGTCTGGTTTGTCTAAGGAATTCGCAAATTAATGGTTGGACTGGGAATCTGAGTCCGGTTTCTATTATTGATTGAAGGGTAAAGGGGACAAAGCCTTCGTTATCCCATGGGTCAACGTCTTGTTTGGCCAGGGTAAGGTTTACATCGACTGTGATGTTGAAATCCTTTCGGAATTTGGCTAGGCCTCCTGGGGTTTCTACTAGGAACCTATATTTTCCCATTTAATGTATAAGTTAAGAATAATTTAGCTCGGTTGAGAAGATGTGCTCAGAAGCTCGGTTTAGTGCACAGAGGGAGTGCCTGGGCAACCTAAGTCTGCAAAGTGGAAAACAAAGGGGTTAAGCACAGACCATTGGACCGTGCTAAAAACAAAAGCAAGAAGAAATTGAAGTCTTACTTCGGCTACATAGGGCGCTACAGGATCTACATCGGTTTCAACAAGGTGCTTGTTATCTCGGCTCGGGAAGGATGTTTGGTTATCTCGGTTCGGCATATGGGTTTTGTTACTCCGGTTGGGCATTGAGGGGCAGCTTTCTCAGTTCGGTTTAGAAAATGAGAATGCTGGCTTAGCCCCCAGGCTTAGCTCGGTCGAGGACTAGAGTTTATACTTCGGTGCATTTTTATTTCGGCTATTGTGAATCAGTTGGTGGCCTATTGAAACTACTGTGATATGCACAAGTGCCAGTCCGGTTCCAGTTTTCCTATATCATTGTATAGCAAAAACAATTTCCTAGTTCGGTTGGACGTATTTTTTGGATCAAATAAAGTGCTCCTCTAGCTATTACTTGAAGATTCATGGAGTTCTAACGTTTTATAGCCAAGTTTTTCCAGAAAAGTGCAAAACTTGCAACAAAAAAAAGTGTTTTGCAAAAACACATGAAACAGAAAAACAAAGGAAAACAAGAACAGATTCGCATGCTTACCTGGAAGAGAGGAAGAGCTAGAGGATGGAAGCAAAGGCAGCAATGGGAAGCACGAACACAGCAAGCTCGAGAACAGTAAGAACTCAAGAGCAGGAGAGAGAAAGAGTAATAGTGAGTAAATCAGAAGTGAAAGGGTTTTTGTTTTGTGAAGAAGGAAAGGCGGGAACTGTTCAAAAAGTGTGAAATACGAAGAACGGCGTGACAGCTGTGGATAGCCAATAAGATTGTGACACGTGTCATTAGAATACTGAACGATTCAGTTTCTGCAAATTGAAGAGACGTCTTTGACCGGACGTGCATAGCTCGGCTTAGGTTTAGCTCGGCTGGATAAGCTAAATAGTTTTGGCTCGGCTGGAGGAGCTAAAAGGTTTACGCCTCGGCCGGAATAGCTAACGGATTGTAGCTCGGCTGGATAAGCTAGCACTTTAGCTCGGTTTATAGACAGGTAATCCCTATCATGCTGGGCAGATGGAATTAAGGGGCAATTGTGAGGGTAATTTATACAGGTAAATTGGGCCGAGCTAGGTATATGGGCTGTTGTGGGCCGTAGCAGGAGGTTGAGTTAATGGGCTTAAAACCGGTTCGGTCCATGAGACCGAGGTGATCAGTTCGGTCGCGGAAGTTTTTTATCTCGGTCAGAGGTGTGCTACGGCTAAACCAGTTGGGTCTTCTAGCCGAAGTATGAGAAGGCTATTTGCATGGCTGACCTGAGTTAGTTCGGCAGGAATCTTCTATGGTTAGCTCGGCCGTGGTATGGGAAGCCGAGGTAGGAGACAGTATGTCAGAGCCGAACTAAAGTATAGGTTGGTCACTCCGGTTAGTCTAACACGGCAATGTTATTTCGGTCGCATTGGAGTCCGGCCTTAGTAAAACCATCTCACTTGGTTTAAGCAGTGAGGGGGGTGTTAGAGGATAAGCATTATCTTCCAGGAGTTTGAATCCTAGGAGGATTCTACATGGAAGAGTAAGAGTCCTACCAGGATTGTGCCACACGAAACCTATAAAAGCTCACCAATATCACCTATGAAGAGGTAATGCAACTTTGCTCCCTAAATACATAGAGCTTTTGTCTATTTGTCTAGCTTACTGACTTAGGCATCGGAGAGGTTTCCGGCACACACCCGCCGGCCAGCTCACGTTTGTGTTTTCAGGTAGTGGAACGACATCGTACAGAGGAACGCAGACTTGATCAACAGGATTATAGGAGAAGGTATATTTCTTTCCCGTACAAGTATGACTACTGTTTACTTGAGGCTCCGTATCTCTAATACAGAAGGTACATATGACTACTGTTTACTTGAGGCTCAGTATCTCAGGATCATTCAGCATAGTAGTTGAGTATTGCATCCCAGGTGGTTAAAGGATCTAGCTGCCTACCAACAATTAAAGAAAAAATAATACTAAAAATGTAAACATGTATATAAATATATAAAAATGTGTAAGAATATGTAAAATGTGTATTAAAATTTTAATTTTTGAACATTATTTAATTTTGGATAAATTACACTGACACCCCTTGAGGTTTATGTTTATTACAGTTCTCCCCTCACCTTTTGGAAATTACATCTCCCTTCTGAGGTTTAAAGTTTCATTACAGATTCGCCCCTCAGCAATTTAATTTTTTTAAATACCAATTTTGCCCTCATTGGGTAAATTACATTGACACCCCTCACATTTTAGAAATTACAATCCTCTCCCTAAGATTTAAAGTAACATTACCAATTGCTCCCTCGGTTAGTATTAGTTGGAAAAAAAAAATTCATTGAAAAAAAAAACTAATTGAAAAAAAAAATTAATTGAAAAAAATTTTTGTTAGTAAAATTTTTAAATTTTTATTTAAAAACTAACGTAAATTCATTTTACAGATTGAGACAACCATTTATAAACAAAAAAAATTATCAAACAAGTTTTTATGACAATTTTTAAAATTTTTGTAAATATAAATTGAAAACGGAAAACGAAATGGTTACCAAATAAGTCTCAGATGATAAAAATGTCGTAAAATTAACAAATAACTAAATAAGTTACCAACGTAAGAAATGACTTATCAGAAGATTCTTAGGCTATGTATGGTTTGATTTTTAGAATTTTTTTTTTAAATTAAAAATTAATTTGATTAAGAAATAAAAAATAAAAAATAATTATCATTTAAGGGTAAAAAATAATTATGATTTTATTTTTTTAGCAGGTTATATACATACGTATGGCTATTTCAATTTAATTTGTAAAAAATTATTTTTAACCACTCGAAAGATAAAAATTATATAGAAATGATAATTATTTTTTTTATTTCTTAACCAAATTAATTTTTAATTTTTTAAAAAAAATTCTAAAAATCAAACCATACATAACCTAATAATCTTTTGATAAGTCATTTTTTACGTTGGTAACTTATTTAATTATTTGTTAATTTTACAACATTTTTACCATTTGAAACATATTTGGTAACCATTTCGTTTTCAGTTTCTAATTTATATTTACAAAAATTTAAAAAAAACTACCATAAAAACTTATTTGATAATTTTTTTGATTTATAAATGGTTATCTCAGTTTGTAAATTTGAGAAAAAAAACATAAATTCAAAAAATGAGCTTACGTTGGTTTTTAAACAGAAATTTAAAAATTTTACTAACAAATTTTTTTTTCAATTAATTTTTTTTTCAAATAATTTTTTTTCCAATTAATTTTTTTTTTCAATGAATTTTTTTTCCAACTAATACTAACCGAGAGGGCAATTGGTAATGCTACTTTAAACCTTAGGGAGGGGATTGTAATTTCTAAAATGTGAGGGGTGTCAATGTAATTTACCCAATGAGGGCAAAATTGGTATTTAAAAAAATTAAATTGCTGAGGGGAGAATCTGTAATGAAACTTTAAACCTCAGGGGGAGATGTAATTTCCAAAAAGTGAGAGGGGAACTGTAATAAATATAAACCTTAGAGGGTGTCAATGTAATTTACCTTTTAATTTTTAACAATTCGTAGCCTAGTTTTTTTAAATACAACCAATAAGAAAATCAATAATAATTTGGTTAAAGTTTTTTGGAGAAACTATAATAAAAAAAATAAAAAGAAAAAGGATTTGACCCTTATAACAAAATAAGCCCTTAAATTTTAATTTTGTTAATTTAAACCCTAATATTTTGATTTGTTTTCAATCTAAACTGTTTATCTATTTATATTAAGTAAAACTAATGAAAAAATAATATTTTAGCCATTAAACTCAGCCAAAAAAAAATATTTTAAACATTTTATGTATACCTACATTAAGTTTAATGGCTAAAACATGCTTTTTATGTCGGTTTTATTTAATAAAAATAGACAAAAATTCTAGATTAAAAAAATAAGGGTTTAAATTAAAAAAAATTAAAACCACAAGATTTATTTTATTACCATAGTCAAACTTTAAGAATTTTTTTTGTTGTGATTTGTCCTTTTTTTTTCAAACTGTAGCCAAAACTTTGTCCCAAAAGATACTTTTAAAAGTCCAATACCATTTTATACACAAAAAAATAAAAGTAAAAAACAAAACAAAATAAAAAATTAAATTAAATTAAAAAACAAATCAAAAACTCATTACCAAAGAACACAATTGTATTGGAGAAAATAGTGCACTATACTTGAAATTTGGGAAAAAACTCAAAAAAAAGAAAGAGAGAGGCAGAGAGGCAGAGAGGAAGGGAGAGCGAGTCCGAATCCTCTCCAGCGCTTCTCTCCGGCTTTTCCTCTTGTCAACGGATAGGATTCTGCCACGTCAGCCATGACAAAACCTTCGGCTCAGATTAACTCTAAAAAATAAAATTAAAAAATTAAAAAAAAAATTGAATGGTTCTGTCTCACATCAACTCTCTCTCTCTCTCTCTCTCTCTCTCTCTCTCTCTCTCTCTCTCTCTCTCTCTTCTAATAAAAAATTAAAAAAAATTATTTTTATCTTTTTAATTTTATTTTCATAATATTTTATAAAATTAATATCATTAAAAATATACCTTTAAAATGACACTAATATTAAATATATTTAATAAAAATTTAAAATAAATAAAAAGTAATTAACATGTTTAGTTATGTTTTGAAATTATTATTTTTTAAGTATAAAAATTAATTTGATAAAATAAACACATAAAAATCATATATTTTTGAAATTCTCAAAAACAAACTTCATTTAAAAAAAAATCATATGAAAATAAAAAAAAATATGTTGTATTTGATTTGCACCTATGGACAGATTAGAATTGTGTGTGTGTGTGTTTTTTTTTTAAATACAAATATTGGATTTGTGTGTTTTTTTATTTCTTTTAAAAAAATTATTTTCATATGATTTTTTTGGAATGAAAATTGTTTTTGAGAATTTCAAAAATATATGATTTTTGTGTGTTTATTTCATCAAATTAATTTTTATATTTAAAAAATAATAATTTCAAAACATAATTAAACATAATAATTATTTTTTATTTATTTTAATTTTTTATTAAATATATTTAATATTAGTCTCATTTTAAAGGTATATTTTTAAGGGGAAAGCACCATTAAATCCCTAATTTAGGAATGTTAACCCATGTAGTCCCGACGTTTTTTTGTTGGACTAATAGGTCCTATTTTATGTGTAAAGACATTAATACCCATTTTGTTACGCGACTGGGTCAGTAATTGCGGGGGTATTTTTGGGTTGGTGTTTATGTGTAATTTACCGAATTGGCCAAGCGTATGAACTGTAGTGTTGTTTGTAGTAGAATCGTAAACGTTGTAGAGGGAAGAGATTGGACTTTGGAATGTTGATGTTTCAATGATTCTTGCCGCGTATTTTGGAGATGTTGAGATTGTATTTGGTAATGTTGATGTTCATTCCGAAAATACCATTCGTGTACATTGTGTAAACCCTAGTTGCGGAAAAATCCCAGTCGAAAAGAACTCTCGTTGCGAATCCGTTGGGTTGATACAGAACTCTGCAATGTTTGGAAAGCCATACATACATCGCAACGACCGGAGGCTCGCCGGGAAAACCATGACACCAAGTATGGAGTGTTAGGGTTCCTGTTCTGCAGAAAGGGATTTTTATACCATCTGAAGTATATGTAAATACGTGTTGCCGAATTGAAACTTATGTTATTGGTGTGTTTGTATTTATGTGCAATGCATTGCGATGATGTTGTTTTTGGTGATCAATGTCAGTGTTTGTTTATGGCAGTTGGGGGTATAGGGTTTATATATGTTTTATTTGCGTTGACAGTTGAATTTGATTTGTGTTTTTGCCTTCTGGTAATGTAGGTCTGAATATTTCTTTGTCTAATCCAAACATTGGTGTTTGTCGTGTAGTGTTTTGTTGAGTATTCTTGTTTGTGTTTGTTCTGTGTTTGTGGTTGGCCTATTGTTTGGCGAGTTGGTAATGTGGGTGAGGGGACCCCTGTTTTGGGGCATTCAAAAATTTGTCGATGTTTTTTTTTTTTTGTGTACAGACCGTATTACGAGTTCTATGGAATGTGTTCCCTATGTTGGGGATGGGTTTGATTTTACTAAATCTTGGTCGTTCATGTTTTTTTTTTTTTTTTTGTTGGGCACATGAACGTAAGCGGAATATGGGTTTCTGGTTGATACTGCATATGGGGGCTAATTATTATTTGTCATTGTGGCACGTTGATACTGCAGTTATGTTCGGGTGTGTGTTGAGGTAAATTTTTTGTAATGTGGTTATGTTTTTCCTGTTTCAAGTAGTGGAAAAAATCAAAGTGTGGGATGCAACAGCGATGGTAGAAGTCAGCGGTCAGATTCTGCAAGGTAGACGTCGACACGGTTGCCAAACAAAAGACAATCACATCTGGTCTTCAAAAAATGTAAGGCTACGTCAAATACTTTTAAGAAAAATATCGTGGACCTGGCTAAGTTAATGTATCGGTCAAACATAGCCGGTGTTATCAAAACAATTTCGGAGTTTGAATTTGGTCAAGAGCACGTGAAACAACTACAGAAAACGCCATTTTGGCTAATGATTGACGCAATCCGGGTTCACAAATTGGATCCCAATGCGTACAGGAAGTGTGATGCGACCGTGTGTCGTATAATTCAGACATATAGCCCAACTGATGAGAAGTTCCACATCGGGGGTAGTGGGCTGCCATTCCGAAACAGCGACATACGGTTGGTTTTTGGTATCCAATGTAGCAAGGACAAGTTAGATTTGGCACATAGTGGGAAAGCGCCTTCAGATTTCATCCAACGGCGATGTCCGAACGTCGGCAGAATATCTTCAAAACTAATCAAGGACTTACTGCTGATGACAATGCACGGGGGAACGGAGCGTGATGAAGAAGACGCAGCAAAGTTAGTGTGTCTATACATTTGTGCGAAACTATTTTTCGCAGTGACATGTGAGTCAATCGGGTGGGCATTCGTGCGAGTGATCGATAAGTTGGACACGTTACGGTCGTACGATTGGACAGCAACGATCCGTAATACACTAATTGGGTCATTGAACGAAATGCATAGCAGGCTGGATAAAGTCACCGGCTGTGTAGTTGCGTTACTGGTACGTTATTACGAGCTCCATAGGTTTGCAATGTAAATTTATTTGTTTACCTATGTTTTTAGAAACAAATGTGATAATGTACTAAACATTATTAACTTGTCCCAATGTTTGCAGTTCCTTGTTTGTGAGCACATAACCATTGTTGAGCCTGACAGACGAAATGTGTTGCCAAGGTTTTGCCGGTGAAACATTGGAAAGCTCATAGGCAAATTGAAACATGTCGACTTGTCAGCAAAAGGATCCATAGAGGTATATATTTGCACAGTTTTAAATTTATTTTTATTTTTTTTTGAATGTGTAATGTTAAGTTGGTTGTTTGGTTTTTTTTTTTTTTTTCCTTTTGGTCAACACAGGTTAATTTTGCGAAACTAGGTGGGAATGTTGTTGAACGCTATTTTGTGAATGTAGTAGGTGATGCACTTTCTGTGCATGTTGAAAATGTTGAGAATGTGTTGGAGGTTGAGCAGATTAGTAGCTGGGATAAGGGTGTTCGTACTGTGGACAGCGAGGCAGCTAACATGGTAGCCCCCAGTCTAGACTGCTGGCAATCAGATGTGTCAAAATGGGGTGAAGTCAAATTTATGTCAAAAAAGAAGGGAGATGACATTGCTACGAAGCAAACACGTCATCCACATAACACGGATGGGGAGGTTTCCGGAGCAGGAGAGGCATGGACGAATTTGTTCCCTGACCTGTTAGACTTGGCAAGCACACAACCTAGCTGCAACGGTGATGCCAGCACACCAAATTTAAGCGAGCAATTAAAAAGAGCAACGGAGTGAATTAGCGATCTGGAGTGTGAAGTTCGGGAGAAAGATGCACGTGTGCGTGAGTTAGATAGTAAGATTGCGACCGCAGAGCGGATGCTTGGTGCAAAAACCAGCAGCCTATTCGTTGGGTTTGACAATGTGCTTGTAGCGAAAGATGCCGAGATTGAACGGCTAAATTTGCGAGTTAGGGAGCTGGAGGAAAGAATCATTGCGTTAGAGGATGTAGTTGACGATCGAGAGGTACATGTAGTTACCCAGTCAGTTGGAAATGACAAGTACAAACATCAGTCTCCCCCTGAAAAAGTACCAACAAAAAGTAATGGAGTAGGGGATGTACCACCACTAGGCAGTGTGCAGAATACCGAATCCGATGGGGAAAAGGGTATTCCACCTTTGCAATGGGGAGACAATTATGTGGCTGAAATGGATTGGGTAACGAATCTAGTTGATTGTGATGATAATTACAACGTTAGTCCGACAGCGAACGGAGTCAGAGTGTGCGATGTTGGTGGTCCGAACGGAGGGGTAAATGGCGGAATGAGTAGTTCAACCCCCAATGTGTCGTCATTGGTCAGAAGAGTGAAGGACAAGGAACGGCGTGAATTTAGATTACGCAACTATGAATATCCAAAGTTTGTTTGTCGTGGCAAACAAAATTGGAAGAGAGGCGCTAGGGGGGTAGGGGAAGAAGTGATATACGTTGTCGATGATGTAGGAGCAGAGCATAAAACGTGGCATGGGTTTGGAATGTCTCGGAAACACCATGTGTGGAACATGCTCGCAGTTGACGAAACAGAATTTCTAGACACAGTGTATAGCTTAAATGGCGATGGGTAAGCATTTTACAGTTGAATATTTGACTGCGTATTTTTAATATTTTATTTTATGTGGTCATTGGTGTAGTACAATGCATACATATTAGATGTAGTGTTTTATTAAAATATTATTTGAAGGAAATGCTTAGTTACTAATTTTTTTGGTACTGACAACTGTATGTGTGGTTTAACATATGACAGTGCCAATGTTTTCATGTATGAAATTTGAAAAAGCATTCCAGTTTTTAAAAAATGCTTTCGTAAACATTGAAGGATTTGCATATAATTCGTTAATGGTTGAATTAATTTAGTAGTACACTACGTATGCGTAGGATGCAAAAATGACATAACTTTTAAAAAAAAAATGCTTATGACCTAAAATTGGTTGCATGTCTGTGATATGGGATGAGGAAGATAACGGTATACAAGTTCGATTTTCGGATGTGCGTGACCTAGTACAACGGGGTCGATTCAAGAGAACGTAAGTCGAGATATGTAACTTGTTCCATGCGTGTAACATGTTTGTTTTGTCGTTTTGTACATAATGAGGGTGGTTATGTACGACGTGTGTTTGATGTTTTTGGTGGTTTTATAGGTCATTGACACATACGCAGCCATGCTCATGGAACATCAAAAAAATGGAGTCCGTTCAAATGAAGGTGTGGACCCGTCATACGTGTTTAGCAGTGTTTGTACGGTACGTTGTGCATGCATGAAATATTGACACAAAAAATGCATACAGCCAGTTAGCGTTAAAATAAATTTATTTATTTTGTTTACGGGGTTTTGTTTTTGTTGTTTTTGAAAGGGACGTGATGCAAAATCCAAGTGCAATGTCCCGGACTAAGTTTCTGAACGTGCAAACAAAAGCTTCACAAGGCCATAGATACACAGTTTATCCAGTATATTGCGCGAAACATTGGATTTTGATGGTCAACGATTGAGGGGCCGGAACGTGGAAGCATTACAATTCGTTGAAACCTAGATGAGGAATGCGGGATGAGCATTACAATGAAGCGTTAAAAGTGGTAAGCCATAGTGTTTTAAACTACGTTTAGACAGATGTTGTTACTGCAATGTTGTAGGAAAAAGTTTGGTGATTAGAGTGTGTTCACATCGTCGTGTAATACCATGGCTGAACATTTATTTTGTAGAAACAGTGGGTAGAAGACCATTACAACGGGGTCATTAAGCCGCGATTGGCCTCGGGCAGCGGCAAAATGCCGGATTTTGATGGCCCATTTGTCCCAGTCCTTGACTGTCCACAGCAGAAGCCGGACACGTAAGATGTTACTCTTATCAGACTATGTTTTGTGCGCAATATGTGATTGTGTTTGGGTGGTGGTATATTGTGTTTTTTTTATACGTATATGTTTCACTGTTTGCACGGAACACGTACATTTGTGTCAAATGCACTATTTTGTTTTTGCCTGTAATGTATTGTTGGAAATAAGTGTGGAGTGTGCATGTGTTCTATTTAATTAGCATATGTTCGTGGGGGTGTGTGAAATGTTGCGTAACAATGTAAATTATGTGTTAAGGTTCTTGGGTTGATGTTTTTTGTGTTCATAACAACTGTTTTTGGTCCCCCAAAACATTATGTTTCTTAAATCATTGATTTTTTTGCCTTTACCAGGACAGATTGCGTAATATTTGTGTGCTACATCATCCGGCAGTACATGGAGGGTGGCGACATTGGAAAAACAATGGATGGGCAAACACCTGACGAACTACGTGCGTCAATAGTGAAGATGTTTTTGAATGACCCAGTTAGAGGAATCCGTGCGTTGGGACGCGTTTGAAGTTTTCATCTGCCACTGCGGCGTTCATTTTTAGTGTTTTTTATTGTAATCACAGTGATTTGCTAGGCATTCGAAAAATAGATTTGTTACTGGTTTTGGACGTGTTAATTGTGTTGGTTTATTTTTATTTTTTTTTTTGGTGGAAACTGTGTTTGATGATGATTAAAGTTGGTGTATGTTTTTTTTGGGGGGGAGGACTAATTAATATTCACAGTTTTTGCGAATGTGGTTTTGTGGAATTCGTACTTCCGAATGGTGTTTAAGTCAGTGGATTATTTTTTGGGGCATGAATTTAAATGGTTGTTTGGTTTGATGTGCATTTAAATAATGGAGATCCATGTTAAAATTTGTGATTGATTTTGAACATGTAATTTGACTGACTACAGGTTGCGTACCCAAATCATAATCGTTGTTTTGCAAAATTTCCAATCATCGAACAGCGAGTTTTGGAGTTCATCATACGGATTGCGAGCATGACGTGGGGGTGGTGTGAATTGATTAACAATTCCAACAAAACATAATGTGTATTGTGTGAAATTGAACATCAATTGGTATGATTCACAAATCATACACCAAAAAAAAAAAAAAACATTAACACACCCACCCACCATGTTCCATAACATTCAAAAAACATTACAACAATGCACACAAAAATTTGAAGGGAAAAATCCACCCATCCTATCTGCTCATCAAGCTGTTTCAGTAAATTGGGGGCAGAAATATGTGGTGTTTGTAAAACATCGAGTAACGTAGAAGAGTTGGAAGTAATGTAAACATGAAGAAATCTATAAGCATGAATCAAACTGTTGGTAAGAACATCAAGTAATGTGAAAACATGAAGTCAAACATTGCAGCAATACAGACAAAAATGTGAACAAAATTTGAATGGAAAAACCCACCCATCCTATCTACTCATCAAGCTGTTCCCAGAAAATTGGGGGGGAAAATATGTGGTGCATGTAAAACATCAAGAAACGTAGAAGAGAATGAAGTAATGTAAAAACGTCGAGAAAAACAACCAGACTCAATGTTGGTATAAAAACATCAAATAATGTAAAAACATGAAGTCAAATGTTGCTGCGCCACGTTGTGGTCACAAACATAACGAAACTAGTTGGCCATTATTTCAACAAGAGGTTTGTGAATAAAAAAATTGGACAAATTATATCATCTTGCACACTACATAGGTTCCTTGTATGTTTTCTTGTTGTGATGGCCCATTTTGCCACAACGTCCACATCGAATGCATTGCGCAACCTCGCCCTTCAATGGAATTCTTTTCCGCTTCGGTCTACTAGGGGGACACTTGTACACAAGTGGTATAATGAGATAGTCTGCTACACTGAAATTTGGTTTCGCCACAGTTGGAATTGGGCTATTTCTGAAAGCAACAACAGCGTGTGAACACGGAAACCCATTTAGTTGCCACTGGAAACAGGAACATGAACGGTTGCCAATGTCGACTAAAATTGATGGATGGGAACGAACCTCGAACACATTGTCATCCGACTGACTAACCAGTCATGACCTATTATCTTCGTATGCAGCAACTAAAATCTTTTCCATTTTCGGGCAGATCTCACCTACCCACCCCATGGATTTCACTTTACGCTTTGACCTTTGTTCCACGATCTTACCCCTAACCACGTCGACCAGCTAAGTAATGGGAAGGTGACGAGCTTCTCGAATCCAACTGTTGAAAGACTCGGCAGCATTAGACCACATCTCGCCATACCTACATCCCCTGTGTAAAAATTAAAGTAAAATAAAAATAAAAATATACCCATAAAGATGTAGTGGTTGAGAATATATTGATTAATGTATATGTTAGTAACATGATACCTGAAGTATGCATTGGACCAATGTTGAGGCTCCAAATCTTTCAGAAAATTGCCAACCACCACTGGGCTACATTGTAATAAAATATCTATTTTTTGGTTGAAAGAATTAACTGTAGGGGCGTAAGCGCATTCACGCAACTTCCACATGAGTCCATTTTTTTTATCAGCGTTAACGTATTTCATCCGGTCTCGAAGATTCATCTGCAGATGTAGCAAGCAAAATGCATGGTGTGCAGTTGGGAAGACGGTACGCATCAATTGTACCAACCCCGTATTACGGTCGGACACAAAAGTTAAATTTCTAGAACAGTCTATAACTTCGAACAAATGGCGCAAAAACCACTCCCAGTTACATGTGTTTTCGGAGTCAACAATAGCGAAAGCGACGAGAAATAAGCCTGTAGAAGATGTGTTTATGTAATGTATACGTCAATAATGAGTTCGTAATGGAATGTAAAATTAAGGGGAGCAAAAAAAATAAACAGAAGCTTAAAGATAATGTTTGTGATGTTTGAAATTAGTATAACACAAAGATGAAACTGTGCAAGAAACCATTTAAAAAATATAAAAAATAGCATACCTTGGTTCCCATCTTTAGCGGTCGCCGCGAGCAACGTACCCTTGAATCTTCCTTTCCAAAATATACCATCCAAAAATAAAAGTGGACGACAATTGTTGAACCCATCAATGCATGCACGAAAAGCTATGAAATACCTCACGAAGCATCCAATTTGTTGCTCAAAGTCCAAATCGATATAACTATGTGGGTTATTTTGCATAACAGCGTCACTGTACCACCTGAGTTGGTCGAACGACATATCGTGATCACCAAATACTTCATTACGCGCTTTTCCACCCCTAACCAAGCAACCCGATAACTAATGTCTAAACCATAGCCATCTTTCATGTCGAAAACCACATCGGCCGGGCGTGTCAGCGGTTGTTCACGCACACGACATGCGATAACGTTGGAAACCAAATCTGATCCCATCCGTGGGTTTTTGAATGCATGTACAGCAGCCCCACAAGAATGCACGGGGTTGAACTTTCTCAATTCGAAGCAGACACCCTTGAGTGGATCAGCCACTCACACCCTGTCGACGTTGCGAACTTGCATACGGCAATCACACGGACTGAGTTGTTCTTCACGTACTTAAACTGAAAACCACATTCAATGGCGTACTTGCAAAGTACCGTTCGAAATTCATGTGCACCCCCAAAAAAAGATTGGCCAACTTTTGTGATACCGAACGCCCATCCAGCAGACAAGAACGTCTTCTTCTTATGGGTACAATAATCCGATAACAAATTAGTACGGTCCTCCATATCGGCCGTCCACCAATCCGTAATGTTGCTCGGACCATCATGGGGGGACCCTGCTGAACCAAGTTGACTGCCTGACACATTATTCCGCATTTGAATTAGCACATCAATATAATCAAGACCAAATGACTTGGCAAGTGACAACATGTTTTGCACATCATCGTCGCCTTCAACCTTAAACTTGTTGTACCCAGGAATGGTGAACATAAAATAAACCAAACCCTGGTCAGAAATATCAAATTTGTTACAAAAACTATCAACCAACCGAGCATATGTGAAGGTTTGGCATATATGCAACACCGCATTTGTCTGATCGAACGTACGCACCAACAACACCGCGAACTCCATGCCTGACAAAGAAAACCACATTAAAAGCTGGGGAAAAAAAATAGCCACATTTACGGGGTTTGCGGATCGGAGACCATATCCACTAAATATTTTGAAGCACCCACAAGCACATATGGGTGTTGAATCTAGCATAATTGGGATTAAAAGTCGCTACACATGTGGGAAATATTTGTAAGTGATACTGATATTTGAAACACCCCCAAACATTAACAAAACAGATATTAATTTTTTGGGAAACATTTGGTACAAACATTCTACCATGCACAATGTTCAAAGGAAAACAAACATGTCATTTTATAGCAATCCCGGTATTCCCTTGCTGTAATTGTTGTATTCCGGACTTTGGTTCCGTGGAGTTAGTAGTTGTATCTATCTTATTGTCGTCCTTTGATTCCTTTTCTTTGAATTTTAGGATGTGTTGGGTATGTTTCGAGCAGGTGGGTTGAGCCTTGGTCTAAAATCTTGTTGCCAGGTTTTTGGTCGTTCCGCTCGAGCGGGTCTTAGAGCGCTCGAGCGGAGATTGCACACTCCCAGTATTTTGTGCCCTGCAAAACTTCTGCATGTGTGATTTCTACGCTCGAGCGGGTTTCTTACGCTCGAGTGGGTCGCGCTCGAGCGGGCTTGTTGGCGCTCGAGCGAACAGTGCATTTTTGGTGTAAGTTCTAGGAGGAGGAAAATTACGCTCGAGCGGGCTGGTTTTTCACGCTCGAGCGAATGTGCTTTACCTTTGTGTCTTGGTGCTCGAGCGGGTCTTCTTGCGCTCGAGCAGACCCGGTTTTTTGTTCTTGACGCTCGAGCGTTGTGTTTTCCACTCGAGCGGACCTATCGTATATCAGTTGGCTATAAGGCATTTTTGAATCACTTTTTGCATTCTCTCTCTCTCTCTTACTTTCCAAAAAGATATTTTGAGAGCCTCTCTCTCTAGAAACTCCCTTCTCTCTAGGTTTTGATCTAGTTAGAGTGCTTCCCTTTCCTTCGGCCTTTGTAAAAGTTGTGTTGATCGTCGAGGGCTTCATTTTGATCCGAGAAGTTTGGGGTTTGGAGCATTTTGGTTTTGGTCTCTTCTCTCATTTGTAGCTCCGAATTTGAGGTAGGGATTCCTACTCACTTTTATGGGTTTTAACCTAGATTTTGAGCTTGTTGTTTAAATGGTTGATTTTGGGACTTAGGGTTTCAAAATGTATAAAAGGGGATTTGTTATTTTGATTCTAAAATATGTATTTGGGTTTCAAAATGAGTATGTTGATGTTGTTGGTAATATTTGGACTCTTGGAGTCAATATTGAGAATAAGGAGAATTATGCCATGTTTGGGTATATATGGGTCATTAGTGTAATTAATGACATTTGTTGAGAAAATATGGCATTGAGTTGAATATAATGAAATTGGCTCATTATGAGATGGATTAGTGAAGTTGGATTTATTAATCGCTTACTGTTGAAAATATGGATATTTTATTTGTTGATGCTTTTATTATCTGTTTAGAAATAATTGCTTTGGGCTACCGGTGGAGGGTAGTCTTGATTGTTGTAGACAATGCATGATGATTAGGTGAACGAAAACTAATCGATTGAATATGTCATAGAGTATGATGGTTGATAGAATACATTGAAATTATGTATTAATTGATTGTATATGACCTATGTGTATATACGATGTGTTGTGTGGGAGGAGATAGGGGATGTACTCCACGGTTTAGGGGAAGATAGGGGATGGACCTCTAAACCGGATGTTGTTTGGGAGGAGATATGGGATGGACTCTGTTGACACAGCTCATACGCTTGTCAGTTGAAGTGTTGATATAGCTCATATGCTTATCTGTTGAAATGTTGATACAGCTTGTATGCTTATCTATAGTGAAATGGGAAACGTTTAATATAAATTATTATTTCGTTTAGAATGTATGGCCAGGTTCTGAGCCACGGTTATGAGTTGGAAATTGGATAAGAAATGGAAAATGAAATGAAACATGAACACAATGGTCATGTAATGGAAATGGTGTATGAATTGGTTTGTGTAAGTCAACATTTACCAATTGCTAATGTCTTAGTTATTACTCATATTGTGTTTAGCATATCTCTACTGGGCGTTGGCTCACTCTATATGGGACATCATTTTTAGGTACAAGTAGCATGCCACCACCAAGGACGTAGCTTGGGAGGCTTAGTGACTGGAACGTCTTTTTGTGATTTCTTTTGTTGTATTACATGTATATCAAGCCAAGGGCTTTCTTTGTATAGAGTTAGTACTCTTCTTTTTGTAACCATGTGTTGACTTGGAAAGCTGTAAGCCCATAGGGCATTTGCTTTTGTTGTTAACATGTAATACAGTTGTAAGAACTACTCTGATCAATGGAAAGATGTTGATTTTCTTTATATCATTGTCTGCCTTAAATGTTGGGTTTTATGTATTATTTTGAGGGCGTTACACATTCAATTATACATTCACATGTAGACGACGTTAGCAGAATAAGAGGTACATTACAAAAC
Source organism: Camellia granthamiana (assembly GCA_036172215.1). NCBI lineage: Eukaryota > Viridiplantae > Streptophyta > Magnoliopsida > Ericales > Theaceae > Camellia > Camellia granthamiana. Next base: position 1,367,416 of record JAXFYN010000027.1, read on the forward strand.
CATAACCAATGTTCTATCGTGGTTAATGTTTACTCTAATCTGGAAAAATAAAACACAGAATAGAACAAAAATAGTATAAAAACTGCTAGCAACGATAGCAGCATGTTCCTGTTTGTGGTTTAAATCTACATTCTCAATGTTTAATCCAGCGCACGAACATCAGAACAATTGGCCAACAAAAACGCAGCCACCATCCACAACCCCACCCCACACAGTAAAACATCCCCCCTCAATTACACATTCACATGTAGACGACGTTAGCAGAATAAGAGGTACATTACAAACCATAACCAATGTTCTATCGTGGTTAATGTTTACTCTAATCTGGAAAAATAAAACATAGAACAGAACAAAAATAGTATAAAAACTGCTAGCAACGGTAGCAGCATGTTCCTGTTTGTGGTTTAAATCTACATTCTCAATGTTTAATCCAGCACACGAACATCAGAACGATTGGCCAACAAAAACGCAGCCACCATCCACAACCCCACCCCACACAGTAAAACATCCCCCCCAATCACCATTGAAAAACCCCCACAAACACATATTCGAACATTACAAAAACCTCCAATGCCAACCCCCCCGACACATTACAAAACCCCAGCTACCATTGACAAAATCGAACATTAACAAAAAAAAACAAACAACCCAACGTACCCATCCCAAAACCACATCACCCCCTCCCCCAAGTTGCAATGGTGCAAAACATAACAAAAACCAGAACACATATTACACCCACTATCAGAAAAATCAAATCGAGAAAGAGTGAATTGAAAAACAAGAAAAGCAGACCCACCATTCCGAAGCAGAAGACTTGAACAACACCCAAAAAACCATCCACACCACAAAAAGCGTCTTCAAACACAACGCAAACACCAACTGGGAAACACACAACATCCCCCCCTCTCATCCCTCAGTCCACGCACATCCCTCCTTCAAAAAAGAAATGTTTTCCCATACCTTACCAAACCAATAGCAACAACAAATCAAAAGAAAATCGTAAAAATATGGGCAAAACAATCAACTAGATATACAATACTTTTTAAAAAAAATCATACCAAAAATAAAAAATGACTAAATGGTTTTCAAAAAAACACTAAGGACTATATAGAGCAACATTTCCCTACATGGGATTTATGAGTAATTTTTCCTATTTTTAATGATATTAATTTTATAAAATATTATGAAAATAAAATTAAAAAGATTAAAATAGTTTTTTAAATTTTTTATTAGGAGAGAGAGAGAGAGAGAGAGAGAGAGAGAGTAAAGTGTGTGTGTGAGTTGACGTGGGACAGAACAGAACCATTCAACTTTTTTTTTTTTTAAAGTTAATCTGAGCCATAGGTTTTGTCATGGATGACGTGGCGGAATCCTGTCCGTCGACAGGAGGAAGAGCCGGAGTGAAGCGCTGGAGAGGATCCGGACTCAGGGAGGGTGGGTGGGTAGGTGAAAAGACTCAAAAAATATATATATATATATTTGGGAGGAAAAATAAAAGTAAAAAAATGATATTGACCCTTAAATTGTTACATGAAATAATCTGAATTATTGATTTAAAATGTATCTCTAAGTACATTTTAAAACATTTTTAAAAACCTTTATACCATATTATATATATATATGATATTGGTGACCCTTACCCCTCACCCTCACCCTCACCCTCACCTTCATCCACCGACACCGAGGCTCAATTTTGGAGGAAATCTATTTACCTCTCATATTTTCTTATATATACTTGCAAAAAAAATTAAAATATCAATTTTTAACAATAACACCCTCCAGTTTCTCTCTCATTCATTCAATACATTTGAGACTTTTCGGGTATGTTTTAGAGATGAGTTTTAGAAAAAAAAATTCAAAAAAATTGTTTGGTTTGAGATTTTTCTCAAAAAATTTCCAAAACCACTTTCTATCTTTTAAACATCAATCAATCACGTTTTCTCTCTCCTCTCTCCTTCTCAATCACTTTTTCTCTCACACGCATCTATTCAATTACAACAAAATATCAAATCATCCCAAACTCCCAAAAAAAAATTCTCTCAAGATATACAACCAAACAAACCAAAAAAATTTCTAAACTCTCTCCCCAAAATTTTTTTCAAAAACAACTCTTCCAAAAACAAACCAAACAAGCCCTTCATCTCTCTCTCTCTTCCTCATCGCGCATTCATTCAATGCTTTTGAGATTTTTCAGCCTTAATTTGTTTTTGAGAAATAGATTTTAAATTTTTTTTCTAAAATTTTATTTAGTTTAATGATTTTGAAAAAAAAAATCTAAAATCATTTTCTATTCTCTACACATCAATCAATCAATTTTTCTCTCTCCTCTTTTCTTCTCAATCACTTTTTCTCTCACACAATATCAAATAATCTCAAACTCCCATACTTTAAAACTATTTTCAAAATATACATCCAAATAAATCAAAAAAATTTCTAAAGTTCCCCTCACCTTTTAGAAATTACATCCCCTCCCTGAGGTTTAAAGTTTCATTATAGATTGCTCCCTCAGTTAGTTGACTGTTAAGTCAACTAACAGATTTTGCTGAAGTCAGCAATTTAATTTTTTTAAATACCAAATTTGCCCTCACTAGGTAAATTACATTGACGCTCCTCACATTTTAGAAATTACAATCCCCTCCCCAAGGTTTAAAGTAGCATTATCAATTGCCCCATCGGTTAATATTAGTTGGAAAAAAAATTCATTGATAAAAAAAATTAATTGAAAAAAAAATTGTTACTCAAATTTTTAAATTTAAAAACTAACATAAACTCATTTTTTGAATTTACGTTTTTTCCTCAAATTTACAAACTGAGACAATCATTTATAAACCAAAAAAATTATCAAATAAGTTTTTTATAACAGTTTTTAAAATTTTTGTAATATAAATTGAAAACTGAAAATGAAATGGTTACCAAACATGTTTCAGATGGTAAAAATGTCTTAAAATTAACAAATAATTAAATAAGTTACCGACGTAAGAAATTACTTATCAAAAGATTCTTAGGCTATGTATGGTTTAATTTTTAAATTTTTTTAAAAAATTAAAAATTAATTTAGTTAAAAAATAAAAAATAATTATCATTTCTATGTAATTTTTATCTTTCGAGTGGTTAGAAATAATTTTTTACAAATTAAATATTTTTTCATATTTATTTTTATTAAATTAAATTTTTTTTTTAAATATCAGGAGAGATCCGTATTAAATTAAAACCTCAGGATGTCAATGTAATTTACCCTTTAAAATTTATGTAAATGTTAAAAGTAAATATATTATGGAAAAATTACCCATAAATCCTATCTTAAAAAAAGTTAGGAGAAAGCACCAATAAATCCTAAATTTGGGAATGTTAACCCATTTAGTCCGAAGGTTTTTTGTTGGACTAATAGGTCCTATTTCCTAAGAAGCTTACTATAGGCCTTCTTATGATTTTCCTTCTTTTCAAACATCAAACATTATTCATCCAACATCAAACATTAGCAACGTCAGAATTATTCATCAAACATCAACCACTAAACATTAGGATTATTCATCAAACATCAAACACAGATTCTGAACCATTAAACAATAGGATTATTCATCAAACATCAAACATTATCCATCAAACATCAGATTTATGAGTAACATCATCGAAACAACATCAAACATCATCACAAAACAACATCAAAAATAACGATTAAATAATTTTTTAAATAACGATTAAACATCAAAATAAGGAGCAAAATGAGGCTTCCAATCTAGGGTTCAGATCCAAATATCAATATCCCCTAGTTTCTGAATCAGACACAGATTCCTTGGGTTCGCGACGTAGTTAGAGAAGAGAGTGTAAATCAACAGCAATGTCGAAAGCAAGCGAACCTATGTATATATATATATACGAAACGAAATCGATCAATATGGATTTGCAAAATCCTCAAACGATCCTACGATTATGTGTAGCGATTTGCCAAATCGAGATGATGATGATGGTTTTGTATATTACAATGGATCAAATCGGCCAAACCCATTTCCGATCCACCATTCCCAAAGAAAACCCACTTCCCAGAACCACTACCAATGGTGTCTGATTGATTCGCCGAAGACAGCGCCATTGCTAGGGTTTGGAGGGATGAGAGATGGGGATTTGGGGAGGAGTTGGGGATGATGGTGGAATCTGGGTTTGGTTGTTGTCATCGGAAAAAGATGAAGACGCGAAAGAGGACGAGGAGAAGAAGTCATCGTCGGAGGAAGAAAGGGGCTTCGGAATACTGTGGAGAACCCAACAACACCACAATCACCACGGGCCCTTTATCCCCCACAATCCATGTATCTCCGCCATTAACGCCCTCCAAAGCTTCATCAAACATTTGCAACATCATCAAAAACATCTCAGATCGAATCGGCCGAACCCATTTCCGATCCACCATTCCCAGAGAAAACCCACTTCGCAGAACCACCACCAATGGTGTCTGATTGATTCGCCGAAGACAGCGCCATTGCTAGGGTTTAGAGGGATGAGAGATGGGGATTTGGAGAGGGGTTGGGGATGATGGTGGAATCTGGGTTTGGTTGTTGTCATCGGAAGAAGATGAAGGTGCGAAAGAGGCCGAGGAGAAGAAGTCATCGTCGGAGGAAGAAAAGGGCTTCGGAATACTGGTTTAATTAATGTTGAAGACAAGGAAAAATGAATAATCCTAATGTTGTTTTAATGATGATGTTTCATGTTGTTTGATGATGATGTTGTGAGATTTGATGTTGTTTTGATGATGATGTTTAATGTTGTTTTGATGATGATGTTATGATGTAAAAAAAGGACTAAATAGTTTATAAAAAAACACTCAGGACTAGATAGAGTAACATTTTCCAATATGGGACTTATGAGTAATTTTTCCAAAAAGTTAAACCATTTATTCCTTTAAGTTTTTTTGTATACCATTTAGTCCTAATGTATTGCCAAATTTTTTGGGATGTGATTTGATTCCATTTGTTTTTACATCAATATCCTTTTCATGATTGTTTCCTTAAACATTTGATTATGATTTCCATAAGGTTTCGTAATGTCAACGTTTTTGTGGGGATGTTTTTTTATTGATTAACATTGTTTTCACCAATTCTGTGATCTAACTGAAAACGGTGCCCACCGTTCTTATTGATTAACATTATTTGATTGTTCTGTTCATCAATGGCGAAAGATTGTGGATCATCGTTTCCGTTCTCCGACCTCAACGCCGAGTCGGCCTCTTGGACACCGCTGTCGATCCTCCTCAATTTCCTTGATTCCGAACAGTCTCTAGTTAGATCCGCCTCGTCCACATCCATAGCCAATCCTTCATTAGCCCTATCTTCGTTAAACGACTTGAAATTGAAATTATTCGACGTGGACAACGCATTAAACTGCACTCGGATCGTCCAGAGCGTGTTCTGAAAGGCGCGATTCACGTCCATCATGCTCCGGTAGGGCTCCGGCGAGATGCTGAACGCCGACTCCAGCTTGTGAGGAATCCACGGCTAAGACAACGGCGTCAAATCGTCGGCACTCGGCAACCCTACCTCCCACTCCAACACTCTGTCATCGGCTCCGCCGCTACCACCACCACGGCTGCCGCGCCGCCGCCGCCGCCGCCATCGTACTCACTCATCCTCACTTCTTCCCTCATCTTCATAGCTCCAAATTCACAAATCACAACCAATCTCTAGTCATCAAAATGTATGGGATGGCCCTGATGTTGATGATGTCTAGCATTGATGTTGATCATGGCGTTGATGTCGCTGATGTTGATGATGGCACTAATGTTGATGATGTCGATCATGGCGCTGAGATTGATGATGTTGATCATAGCACTGATGTTGATAATGTTGATGATATTGATGATGACTGTTGCCCTATTTTCGTAATTTTCACATTATCAAATTACCAAGCTTGTCCATTAGTCTTACCACTCACGAAACACAATATATATGTTCTCAATGGTCAATTCCTTTACAGTAGGACTGTTCAGTTTATAAAAAAATATTTAGAACTAAACAGTGTATAAGTTATTAATTTAAGATTTATTGATGCATCACCCATATATTATTTTGAGTTGCGGTTGGGAGCTCGAATGAGCTTCCCCGAATCTGCCCCGAAATGAAAACGACGCCGTTTTTGTCGTTTTGATGTTTTTTTTTTTTTTTTTTTCCAGATGAAGAAGAAAAGAAGGAAAAAGAAGAAGAAGAGGAGGAGGAGAAGGAAGAAGGGGGCGGGGCGAACCTGGAGGGGCCATCAACCAGGGCGAAGGTGCGGCGGAGGCGGGGCGGGGCGGACCGGAGCTGGAGGGGCCATCAACCATGGCAGAGGCGCGGCGGGGCGGAGCTGCGACGATCGGATTGGAGGCCATCAACCAGAGGCGACGCCGGGGGAAGGCGGAAGCGCGGCGATTGGCGATCGGCGACGGCGACGGCCTCTTCTCCTCTCTCTCTTTCTCTCCCTCTCCCTCTCCCCCTCTCTCTCTCTCTCTCCCCCTCCCTCACTGCGTATCAAACTGAGGAGGAAGAAAAAAAAAAATGAATGTCTGAAACGACGTCGTTTCAGCCATTAGGGGCATTCGAGAGAGAAATGTTTCGAGATACAAAATATTTCTGTATTATTTTAACTTAAAAGTTAACACTATCGATAATTATACTGACAAAAAGATCCGTGTAACTTCCTAAATATAAATATAAATATAAATATCAACGGGTGTCAGTCTAATTTATCCTTAAAAATTTATCTCCACCAGCAAACTCTCATCCCTTTCGTTGCCTTTTTTCCCCACTTAGAGCAACTCCAAGGGAAGAGGTATATTGGTACTGTTAGCTATTTTAGCTCATATCAGCCTAATATTTCACTCCAACGGGCTGGGTAAATGGCTTCCTATTATCCCTCGCGGCTTCTTCGCTGGCTTCAATTGGAGAGTGATTGAATGCTCTCCAAACTCGTTTCTCCCGCGAAATCGATCTGCTTACGTCTCTCCCGCGAAATCCATATGCTTCTTCAGCGCAAAATCGATCTCCAAACACGTCTCTCCCACGAAATCGATCTACTCTTTCAGCGAAATCGATCTGCTCTTTCTGTGAAATCGATCTTCTCCTTCAACGTTGTCTGCAACTCCCTCCATCGACCTCTTCCTCATAGGGGTGTACACGGTCCGAATTGGTTCGGTTCTGAGAAAATCCAAGAACCGAACCGATCCTAACGGTTCTGTGATTTTGAGAACCAGACCAGACCGTTACACTTGTAAAACCGGACCAGAACCAAACCGAAAAAACGGTTCGGTTTCGGTTTGGTTTACGGTTCCAAAAATTTCTATTTACAAGAATAAATTGTTAATATTAGCAAAATAATTACTCAACCTAATTATATTTAACTCATGATAAAAACGAATAATATTAAGACATTACTTAATATTACATATATATACCATCCTAATATCATTAAAATTATAAAAAACCAATTAATAAAAATAAAACTTGATATTATATATATATATTTTTTAAAATTCGGTTCGGTTCGGTTTGAACCGCGGTTTTTTCATAAAATCCATTAACCGAACCGTTTTTACGGTTCTCATATTTTTTAATCCGTAACCGAACCAATTCTTAATAGAACCGAACCAAACCGTATGATTCGGTCTGGTTCGGTCCGGATTACCGGTTTGAACGGATTTTTGAACAGCCCTACTTCCTCAAGGTATGGATCCTTCTATCTCTCTGTCTTCCCCTTCTATGCAACCCATAAACCCTCTCTCTCTCTCTCTCTTTAGATATATATATATATATGTATGTATAGCACAAACTTTCCTTGTTCCTCTGTTAATGCTAATTTCCCATAACAAAGATGGAAATCATAAGCTTCCCCAAAAATGTTGTTCTTTAACATGAATGATCAACATGGCATTGACTAATTGCCCCTGGGCAATGGGGAGTAAGTCTGTTAGGTGGACTAATTAACCTTTTTTATTTTCTCAGAATTCCTTAGCCTTGTCATTTCTTTGCTTATAAATCATATGTCACCATAGCCTTGCCTCCCATTTTTTCTTCCTTAATTAATTTCACCAGTTGCTTTTTTAAGTGCCTCATAAACTGGAATTCATTTTCTTGGGCTTATCCTATTAATTTGAATTGAAACCCCCATGAATGGGACAGAGGCTGCTGGATCCTGGATGCTGTTTGTTATTTTAAGTAGAGTTAATTTTGTCTAGACTTAAGCATTTGAATGACTTAATTATACCTATTTGGATTAAAAGATGCAGTGTTAAGTTCTGTATTAGGATAGAATTCTTTAATAGTTATCTTATTTAGATTTAGCTTATATCTGCATCAGGTGCGTAGATGTTTGTGGGGTAGGAGAGTGTATCATTGATCTGGTCTGTCTTTGGGTTGGGTTTTGCTGCAGTGGGCTCCTGTTGGGAATAAGAGATTGTTTGTATTTATAAATCCATCATCACTCATATATTCATAAATATGTCTGTCTCTGTACGTATGTATTTCTTTATATATATGCGCGTTTTTTCTGATTTTGTTTTTAATGGAATCATTTGATCTTATTCAAGCTTAATTTGATTTTAAGGTTAGGTTTCTTTGTGTCTTGCTAGAGTGAAAGAGGAAAGGGACATAGCAATATAGGCATTGAATCTGTATACAGAGATCAAAGAGATTGAAGAGGTGGTAGCACTGTATTCATCGTTTGGTGAGTAATTGAAGCTTAGTTTGCTGAAAAAACAACTGGGTTTCTTGCAACTTCTCATTTTTGTTCAACATTCCTAGTTGGGTTCTCTTAAATTGTGCCTTTGGTTAGTCTTGTGAGCTGGGTTTCTCAAGGAATCAACATCTAGCAAACTGTTTTGACCTTCTTGTTCATTCTTCCTGGTAGATGTCTCATACTGGTTTGATTTTGTTGAATTTTGAGAGCTGGACTGGCTAACAAACCCACTGGTATCACTGAGGTCTATATTTAATGGCTTTTTCTGTTGTGTCTGGGGTTTCTCTCAAAGGAGCCCTTGCATGGATCTAATTGTGTCTGGAAGTGGAATGAGCTGTTTCTGTTTGTGTGCCTTTTGGGTGTCATCATTGGTTCCATTTGGTTCTTTTCTGGTTTGAATGATGGGGCTTTGAGGAGGAGGGAGGAAAGAGTCACAGGTAAGAAAGAGTCTTCAAGCATGGTTTGGCTTTGGCTTCGTTGAAAATTTTATAAATGGTTCAATGAAATTATTTTTGGTTGGATATATCATGTGGTCTCTCTAGCTGGGGAAAAACATTCATCATTGAGAGATGATTAATTTCCCATGCCCAATGTACACCATGTTGCTGGTTATCCAAATTTCTCATTATTTAGGTGCGTGTATGGCCTGCTGAAAATTTCTCATTTATAATTTCTCATTTATTCTTCATTCATCATGTTTCAATAGCAATAATATGTAGGTTTCAAAATTTTGTGTTTCAAATTCATGCATTTTTATGTGTCATCCCAACAGCTGATTTTTTTTTTCCACATATTTGATAGTAGGTAATTCAAACAAATAAACCTAAGAATTAAATCCAGTCACATTATTTTTTATAATATTTTTAAAACTAATATTAAAAAATATTATTTTAAAAATATTATCGCAAATGTTATATTGGCAATCATATTAGCGTTTGGTGCGTATGTGACATTTTATGAAAAATATAGTAATATATATATAACATTTTTTATTTTAAAAATTAGTTTAGTTAGTTTGAATGACTACTTAAAATAAAGAGTATGATTGAAACATACAATAGCTAAACTAATTAGGTAAAATAAAGAGTGTCCTTTTTTTTGTACTTTAACTAATGAAAAATAAAGAATGTGGTTGGAGTTGCTCTTGCAGGCGTCTCTTTCCATCACTAAGTCTCTCGTCAATCTCTCCTCTCTTTGATTTCTCATCTTTGATTTCTCATCAATCTCTCCTCTCTTTGATTTCTCATCAATATTTTTGTCGAACTCATCACCGTTAGACACTCTTCATCATCAACGAACACAAGTAGAAGGCAGAGCATCACATTTGTAACTGTTTTGGAGAGGGAAGAGAATTATTTTGGTACATCTCTCTTAGATCTCTAACTACTTTGGTTATTTTTTTAAAGATCGGTAACTATTGGAGTTGATTTCTTCGAGATCTGTAAATATTTTGGTAAGATCTCTTAGATTTGTAACTATTTTGAAATATATTAGATCTATATGTTTTGATTTTTCTTTTTTTGAAATAGAAGGCAGAGCATCATATTTGTAACAATTTTGTAGAGGGAAGAGAATTATTTTGGTACATCTCTCTTAGATCTGTAACTACTTTGGTTATTTGTTTAAAGATCGGCAACTATTGGGGTTGATTTCTTTCAGATCTGTAAATATTTTGATAAGATCTCTTAGATTTGTAACTATTTTAAAATATATTAGATCTATATGTTTTGATTTTTCTTTTTTTGAAATTATCATCCACTCCTACTGATGTGCTCTTCACTGCACCCGACCGATACCGACCGCCATCTTTGGATTCCAGAAATAGAGAAAGAGGGAGAGAAAGAGGTAGGAAACATAAGAGAAAATGGAGTGTTTGCTGGTTGACTATTATATAACAATGGGTCTTCAAATTTAAGGGAAAAAAAAACTCAGAAATTTACCATAATTTGAAATCATAGGTGAGATTTATTGCCCACAGCAAAGATTAATCATTTTTTTTCCCTTAAATTATTTTTATTTTTATTTTTATTTTTATTTTATTTTAACTCTCTACAGCATTCCGTCCATATATTTTAAGATCAAAAGCCCATCAGATAGGAGTGCTTGCAAATAACGCTTTCTTGCCATTTGCAGAGTCATCACTCACTCACTTATATTCCTCCCTACAATTCATTTGATCTCTAACCTTGGGTTGATCCATGGCTGCTACAAGAACCCTATATGGCTCTTCTCGTTTTGCTTCTTCATCTTCTTCAACACTACCTCGCTGGAGCTATGACGTGTTCTTGAGTTTCAGAGGTGAAGATACCCGCAAAAACTTTACTGATCATCTCTACGCGGCTTTGGTTCAAGCTGGAATTCACACCTTCATCAACGATGATGAAGGACATGACATTTCTTCGGCCCTGCTAAAATCAATCGAAGAATCGAGGATATCCATTGTTGTTTTCTCAAGAAACTATGCTTCTTCGAGATGGTGCCTTGATGGGCTCGTGAAGATCATTGAATGCAAGAAAACACTTGGACAATTAGTTCTCCCAATATTCTACGATGTCGTTCCATCTGATGTACGGCACCAAACAGGGTGTTTTGGAGAAGCATTTAGAAGACATTACGTGGATGAGATGGAGAAGGTGGAGGTGAGGAGAGCTGCCCTCTCTGAAGCTGCTAATTTATCAGGCCGGGTTTTGCAAAATGTTGCGAATGGGTAATTTTTAACATCCTTTTAATTTTGCTGCTGCTGTCAATTTTTATCTTTAACTAGAAAATCCTATCCTTATGTTTTTAATATTTAAAATATATATATATATCGAATATAGTCGGTTCACTTTGTAAGTTCAAGATGTTTTGAATTTTACATTTCTTAACTGCATATTTTGAGTGGGGTTTGTAAGGTTTTGGATTTCTGTAATATACAATAGCTTTACTTTTAATTTGGATCGAAATTGACAGGCATGAAGCAAAGTTCATCGAAAAAATTGTTGAAGAGGTTGCATGTAAACTGGAACGTACATTCCTAAATGTTGCTAAGCACCCAGTTGGAATAGAGTCTCGTGTTGAACACATAAATTTGATGTTGAGCATTGGATCAGATGATGTTCGCATGATTGGGATATACGGCTTGGGTGGAATAGGCAAAACAACCATTGCAAAAGCTGTGTATAACCATATTTTTCACCAATATGAAGGGAGTTGTTTTCATGCAAATGTTAGAGAAGTTGCAGGACAAGTCAATGGCCTAGTTCAATTGCAAGAACTACTTCTTTGTGAATTATTAGGGAGAAAGAATCTAAAGATTGGCAGTGTTGACAGAGGAATTAATTTGATGAAAGAAAGGCTCTATTCTAAAAGGGTTCTCATTGTTCTTGATGATGTGGATCAATCAAGTCAATTAAATACCTTGGCAGGAAATCGTGATTGGTTTGGTCCAGGAAGTAGAATCATCATAACAACTGGAGATGAGCACTTGTTGAAGGGACTGAAAGTTGATGAAAGATACATGGCTGAGGAATTGAATCACGAAGAGTCTGTGCAGCTTTTCAGTTGGCATGCCTTCGGCGAAACTAATCCATTAGAAAATTATGCAGATCTTGCAAATGGTATAGTAAGTTATGCTCGTGGGCTGCCACTAACTCTCGAAGTTTTGGGTTCTAATTTGTTTGGAAGAAACGTGGCAGAATGGAAAAGTGCATTTGATAAGTTACAAAAAATTCCTCGTGAGAAAATTCAGGAAAAGCTTAGTATAAGTTTTGATGCAGTAGTAGATGATGACAACTTATCTTCCTTGATATTGGACACGGGGTCCGTGCGGTCTCTGTCTCCCTCATTTGTTTTTTTTTGGCCCTTTTTGATTGACCGACAATTTTGTTCTATTGGTGCATTTTTGGTTTGCTGGGGACCATATATAAGCATAAATTGTTTGTAATGGGTTAGGTGGAGTCTTTGTCTCCCTTTTTTTCTTTTCCTTTTTTGGGTGCCTTTTTGGGTTAGGTGGGGCCAAAACGGAGACTTTGTAATGGGGTGATGGAGGGTTTGTAATCCATTTTATGGTTTATACTAGCAAAAAATTTGTGCTGCAAATTTTGTATTTTTTAAATATAAAATATAATAAAATAAAAATAATTCATCCAACAAATTAATTTATCAAACTAAATTGTATTTTTTTTAAAAGATTAATTTTGAAATTAAAATTAAATAAACCATACATGTTAACTCTTTCAAAACTTGTTTAAATGTATCAAAAGTGAAATTGAATGAGAAAAAAAAAATTGTTATTGAATAAATCAATTTATCAAACCATAAGCAAAAAAAATGTAACTTCCAAAAAAAAAGCAGGTGTATAAAAAAAAACAATTTAAAGGAAAAATATATTCAATTCACATTCAATATGGGTATAAAAATAAATAAAACAAAATTTTGAGGCATCAAACTTCAAAATCTCTTGCCAAAAAAATAAACGATCTCGCTACGTAGCTCGAAAGTATAGAGCCCGAATGGCTCGAACTTGTTTTTCCTTCTTCCTCTTTTCTTCTTCACACAACCACACAGCTCTCTCTCTCTCTCTCTTGATGATAACCGTTTCCTTTCTTCTTCACTTCACTGGCCTTCTTCTTCACACAGCCACACCCACCAAGAAAAAGAGATCAAAATCATCATCAACAACAAATATTTTTTTCCCCTTCATCTTGAATCCAGATCAACTAGAGGAAACAAAAAAACAAAAAAACAAAAAAGAGAGAGAGAGAAGAAGTAGAGAAAACAGACAACATCTTCATCAACATTATCATCATCATCATCAAAAAAACAGAGGCGATCAGCGATGCAAAACAGAGGCGATCGGCGAGGCGATTGGCGATGCAAAACAGAGGCGATCGGCGATCGGCGATCTTTCTTCTCTTCCATCACCTTTGATCTTCTCTTCCTCCTCTCTCGCCTCTTCTCTCTTCCTCTCCTCTTCTCTTCTCTCTTCTCTCTCTCTCTCCTCTTCTCTTCCAACTGTATTCGAAAGTAAGAAAAGGAAAAAAAAAAATACCCAAAACGACGTTTTTTTGGATATTTGAGCCAATTTCGAGCCAAATATTTCGAGCTACGAAGCTTTTTCCAAAAATAAAAATGTGTAATATTATCACATTAGAATGGTTGAGACAAGTTTTGGAATATTTGTGTAATTAATCATTTTTTTAAAATTAAAATCACTAAAAATATAAAAGGGTTAATTATAAAACAAATTCTAAGATTTCACGCGTCTTGCACTTAAATTCTGGTGTTTTTTACTTTAAACTTCCTTTGTTACCTTACACAAACGGAGATAGACAAATGGGACAAATTGAAATACAGATAGAACTCCGGGATTTAATTTGTTGAAATTGAAACACTAGGGTTTAAAGTGAAAAACGCGTAAAACTTTAGAATTTTTTTTCTGTAATTAACCCCTTTTTTTTAGATAGGGCTATTGAAACTTTAAGATGTTATAATTTGTACTTTATACATCTATTCTTTTATAAAATTTAGGATAAATTACAAACACATCTCTTAAGATTTGTTTAAAGTACAAATTGCCTCGTGTAGCTTGAAAAATTACATATATTTTTCTTTGTCAAATTTTTTTATTTAACAGAATTAATTGAAAAAATAAAATTCTTAACTACTTTGCTATACAATAGTAAAATGGATTTTTTTTATCCAACTTCCTCACTAAAGGTTCTTAATAGTATAAGGACACAAAATAGAAGACTGAGCAAGATTGTGGCATCTAGTTTGGAGTTCTTTTCAGACAAAAGAGTCAAGGGATTAAGGAATCCACGAGTTCATATTGATTTTCATCCTTCTATTTGTTCTCGAACAAGTATCTAATTGTATCCAAGTGTCTTAATAGGTAGGTTTAGATGTCGAAGTTGGGTGGGCTGCGATACTCAAGATAGGAGACTTGGTCAGATATTACTTATAGAAAATAGCCTGATTATATACTCTTTGCTAATAAAATGGCTACTTGTTTGGCTTGTTTAGCTTGTTTGGTTTTTAAGTTCTTTTTTCTTTTCTTATCGGGTAAAAGCTACCCGCTTTGTTTACCTCAGGGCGAGACCTACCCTTGCTTCTGCTTTAGTTCAGTCTTTTCTTTTTGTCGGAGCTTCATGGGCATTGCCCCGTTTCCCAATCAGATGTTTAGATGTGAGCTATACACCGCGGGAAGCAAACCGAGCTAATGGAACAAGTTAGTAAAGTAGCTAAGCTCTTTCAAGGGAGATTCTAACGGAATTTTTAAAAAAAAGAAAAAAAATTCTAACTACTCTCCCATACAATAATAAAATTACAATATTATCTCAAAATAATAATAATAATAATAAAATTACAATAATTATTAATTGAAATATATTTCAATATCATTAAAAACTGTTAATCGATTTAATGAATATAGCATCTTTTTTTGTCAAAATAGACCATCTATTTTCTTCGAGACAAAAAATAAAAAAATTACACTTGCCAAATTAACCTTATTTTGTTGGGAAATTTAGCTATAAATCCCCTTTATCTTCTTTTTATTGTTAAAAGGACTAAGAAAAAAATTATACTTTCTAAACCCCCTCATAATTATAAAATCTTGCATAAATGACAAAATTTATTATTTAAATATTTTATGAGACTATTATACCCCTCCACCTTCGTCGTCCTCTCTCTCTTTCTCAGTTTTCGCACAACCCTTGTAGAGACTGTCTTCCATGAAACCCTAAATTTTCGATTTCACAACTCTGCTCAGAAACCAGTCCGCATCTCTCTCTAAACTCTATTTTCCAATTCAAATTTCAAAATTGCAGATCTCAGAGACATCTCACAGAGAAAGGGAGAGAGAGAAAGAGAGATCTAATTCAACCATGGCGGTGGTAGCATTAGCACGCGAGGAGAACGTGTACATGGCGAAGCTGGCCGAGCAGGCCGAGCGGTACGAAGAGATGGTGGAGTTCATGAAGAAGGTCTCGGCGGCGGCAGAGTCGGAGGAGCTCACCGTAGAGGAGCGCAACCTCCTCTCCGTTGCCTACAAGAATGTCATCGGCACCAGCAATGAACAGTTCCTCTGCCTCGATCCAACCGTTGTTGCTCCGGTAGGGAGCATTTTCTTCGACAACACCACCGACACCGCTATCGCCACCGCCATCGTTGATACAGATCTGAGATCGTCAACCGCACAAATCTTAGTTCTGAGCACGAAATGTGGTTTTTCTAGTGCGAAAATCTAATATCTAAGATACATAACTCACCGACAAACATACACGCACACAGAGACATACATTGACACTCACTTATGTATATAATCCCAATTTTTTATTTTTATTTTTTTAGAGCTCTGTTACTTATGGACTGAAATTGAAGAAAAGTTGGACAGTACTTTTTCAGCTGCATTTTCTATATGTTCTTTTCTTTATGAAATGCATAAAGATAACATAGAATGGTAATAATAATCTACTTTTGAGGAAGTATTAGATTCTTCTAATTCAGTGGTCATTGAAAGTTATTAGATGCATGTCTATACTTTTAACCAGAGTAAAATTTTACTCTGGGTCTATTATTCTGTTTTTTGTTTCAGATAATGAGAGTAAAATTTTACTCTAATTCTATTGCTCTGTTTTTTGTTTGAGAGAATTAGAGTAAAATTTTACTCTGGTGTTAGAATAACAGTAGTAAAATTTTACTTTTGTGTAAAGTCTAACATTTTACTAGTTTTTCAGAGTAAAATTTTACTTTTATATAGAGTAAAATTTTACTTTTAGTTTCAGAGTCTCACAGTTTACTCGTTTTTCAAAGTAAAATTTTACTTTTATATAGAGTAAAATTTTACTTTTGTGTAGAGTCTAACATTTTACTAGTTTTTCAGAATAAAATTTTACTTTTATACAGAGTAAAATTTTACTTTTAGTTTCAAAGTGTAAAATTTTACTTTCATATAGAGTAAAATTTTACTTTTATGCAAAGTAAAATTTTACTTTCATACAGAGTAAAATTTTACTCTAAAATACACAGTGAAGATGACTTAATAGGAGAGCTGATAGATATGAGGGTAATATAGTAAAAGAAACAAGTTTTAAAATATTAGAGGGTTTTGAAAGTACTTATATAATTCATGTCCTTTTGAAAGACAAATTAAATAGTACGGGGGCTATCACCAAATCCCCCTATTTTGTTCACGAATACGTGAAAGATATTACAAAATAAACATTTTTTTTTTTTTTTTGGTATTACGGAAAGAAACAAAATAAACCGTTTGAATCATTGAAAAAAACTCCTTGATGAACCCAACATGTCGAGATAGCACTCTCTAATTTAAATTTAGACTGGAAAGAAAAGAAATAACACGTTTTCCTTCACTTTTCTATACCCCGTTAATCTATCTCAAGCCTTTATTTAAATAATAAATTTGAGCATAAATTTAACTGAAAAATTGATTCAAACACTGCCTAAAGGTAAAATAAGAATTGATCAATCCGACATACGTTCGACCAAATAGGATCGGCATAAATATAAAAATAAAAACACAAACCGCCCAGACATGTTAATGTTCAATGTTTATATCTATGTCGGTGACTTGGCTATATAGCACACGTTAACGCCTTATCTGAATTCATCAATATTTGAAGAAAAAGACTGCTAGGAGAGAGTACCGTCATTCAATCTCATAATTATTTCTTGTAGAACACGAATAAACTTATGACATACACATGAATAAAGGTCACATATTCATATCGATAAGTCTCTCTCCTTCGTTTTCTTCTTCCCCAAGACAAAAAAAGTACACTCCCAAGTAAAAGCATAACCGACCACTCATCCCATTTTGCCTATAAATATTTAAGCTCCCAGCATTGTCACTCCTCACACAATATTCATTCACCAAGCAATCTTCAGAGATTTAGACAAACACTTCAACAACAAAGATGTCTGGGTGCGGCGAACATCATCATCCATTCTGTCGCGGTGTTCACGACTTAGGACACCACAGCCCCGGTGGACATCACGGAGGTGCAGCTTGTCACGGCGGAGGGAATCACGGTCACGGCTGGGGATATCTTACTTACCAACACCACGGTCATGACTGGGGAAATCATATTCATCAACAAAGTCATGGTGATCACGGTCGTGGTGGCCACGGTGGTTGTCACCATGGAAGACATCACGGTCATGATGGGATACATCATGGTCACGGTGGTGGCAGTCCTGGCAAAAGGCACCATTGCCATGGCAAACGTGAAGGTCACGGCAAGGAATATTATCATCATGTGGTCATTGTTGAGCATGTCAGTACCCCTGAAATTGCAACGACTAGTGGATAGATAGATCAATCATGCTAGAGACTAATAATTTGGTGGCTCTAAACCCACCACTAATGAGGTGAAAAAAAAAAAAAAAAAGAGCAACAACAACAGGCACAACACATACTGTGGCAGTGGGTACTACCACATCATTAGTGATAGCTCTAATTAGAGCTCCCACTCATTTTCCTAGATAGATTCTTCCGTCAGTCGTGTCAGTCCTCTGAATTGTATTATTAGATTTGAAGAGAGAAATTTTCCTTTGGTTGTGCTGTGTGTATTGTGCTAAATATTGTACCAGCTTGAGTTGTTTCATTGTACTACACACCAAAATAAAAGGTGGACTGCAGTAATATATATAATTTTGAGTGTAAATTGTCATGGAGTAATGCTATACATGTACAATTTTTGAATCCATACATGCGCAAACCGTTATTGGATTAAGTCAACAATTATACGTAGTTCAACAAACTTAAAAGGAGTGACTCGATGCATGAACTTCCCGCTAAAGCAAGGTCTGTTAATAGGACAAAAATTTAACATGCTTATATTACCTCAAAAGAAATTAAAACATCAAAGACAACTCCAAACTTTTCTGTAACTCTACATGGCCAACAATCATGAGTTACTCCGATCTCTCCTGGTTGGCAGCAATATTTTTAAGCATTTCCTTCAGCTTGCCAGTCTACATGACAGACCACACCGTCAAAACAATGCATGATGTATCCCAGGCTTAAGAAGAAGAACAAATTTGATATGATAATACCTGGTGCATGTTGAGAATGATGTCTAATCCTCCGATGAACTCCCCCTTGATAAATATTTGTGGAAATGTGGGCCACTTGCTGTAAGGATAGACCATGAGACTAATTGAAACAAGTACAAACAAACTACATGTTTTATCAACAACTTTGGACCAAATGGGTTGCTAGGTAATGATCAGTACATGGCTTGAACAGCAATTCCATTTGCAAATGTTTGTTTCTTGATATTAATTTGTATCACTAAAATATGACAACTGAGAGCACTTGTCACAAATAATCCCAAAAACATGTGTAACTGATACACAGGCAACATCGTGGATATTTGACATAAACAGCATCCTAAAAAAATCATTCAAGATTTGGCCATGTCAATCAAGCTAAGCTATATTTTGAAAAAAATATTTCATATACCTGAATCTCAACCATTTCATATTTCATATATCTTTTAAAAACAAAACACCCAATCACATCACTCTTTCTACTTTTTTACACGTCATTTCGTAAAAAGCCAAAAAGGCAACTAAAATAGCCAATTCCCAAACGAGGCCTAAATATTAAAGGTTAAAATAGCAGGAAATTTGATCAATTAAAACTTGTCTGAAGAAGTGTTAACGGGCTTTTGAACATATGTTGCTGTGGCCATGTATTCACTTGAAATGAATGCTATTCAAATGCCGCCTAAGAAAATTCTTTGAATTGCTGCCACAGTATGTTAAACTAAAATGGATATACTGTTTGATTCCAATATCATGCTTCTTGGAACAAATTTTCTGCCTCAATGCAATTTAGAAAACAAAACCAAATCAAAATAAAACAAGAACAAAAACAAAAACAAAAAATACATTGTTTCCAATAAGAAAACATTCAGTAACATCAGCTACTTCTAGTTCTCTAGCACAAGGACAATTGCCAAAAAACATAGTTTGAATTAAGAAAACATGCAATCATACACCTTGAATGTAAATAAAACATGTAAACTAAGATCCCAACTTATTACAAATATTGTCCCTGGTGCAAACCCAAACATCCCAATTACAAACAAAAATTTTGTGGCTGGTATTTGTTGAGGTGGCCTACAGATGGTCTTTTGGGAAGAACGCGGGTACTGAGCTATCAAGGTAAGCACCAGTGAGGGAGGAGGTGACAGATCAAGAAGCCTTAGAAGAAAGAAAGGAGGGCGGTGCAGAGGTCTTGCTGTATACCAGAGATGGTAAAGATCGTTGAAACGGTAGTGATGCTTCAACGTCTGCATAGAGGCCTGCTTATATAGGATGGTCAAACGATGGAAGCCAGCTCACTCTTGGAGAGGTAGCTGACCCTCCTTGTTTCAACAAGAATGAGGTATCCCAACCACCTCTACATCCTAAGATCAAATCTTGGGATTTGTATCATAAGAGCAACAATGTAGGCATGACCGGGGGGGGGGGGCGCTTCAGTGTTGCATATGATACAATTTCCAAAATATCATGTCTTAATTAGAGCACCTGTCTCTCTAAGACTGATCAAGGTGCAGACACCCTCGGGGTAGGGGGATGGGAAGGCACCAAATGAATCCCTAACTCTGGCCTCTAAGCCACATACATCCAATGATGCCCTGAGCAAAGATTCCAAGGCCCAACACCGAACCTAGGTCATCAAGGTATGGGATGATGGTGTTGGAGATGTCTTGATCTGTCACGACCCAAACCCGCCCCTAGAAGTTTGGCATCGTAACCGGCCAGTAATCTTAGATTACCACAGGCCTTTCTGTACAAAACATAAATAATCGGGGCTCGCGGAAGCGAAGACAGAATACAATAGTCCAAAGAGCTGTGCATATCTATGAACAAACATTTACATGCCAAAAATGTTAATTTACCCACCTACATTACATAACATGTAACCAAAAGATCATGTACAGACATAGTCACATGCCACAGATGAACAACAAAACAAAACTCACTAACGGCCTTCCAGGCCTAGCCCCAGCTCGGAGGCACACAAAACATCTGATAGGCTTCAAAACGGCGGCTCGGTCAAGACTCCGCCTAGGCTTGACTCCCAGAACGCTCACCTATAAATACATATATACAAACAGTGAACTAACGCCTAGTAAATAACATTAAAGTAAAAGGGTAGTGAACGAATTCCACATATCATATAACTGTAAATCAAATCATTCATAATCAATCATATCAGAACATATTATAATGGTACATCTTACGGAACATATCACATAACGTCTTCCGACAAGAGTAATCGGTTCCGGATACCGATTAAACACATATCACCACAATGAAGTGGCTAACGAGATCTCGTATATGTCATGGACCCGCACTAAAGTGCCGTCCCCCATGACTTGGGACTATCCATAGATGCTATATTAGATTCACAAACAGGATATTCGTTCACAAAAGAAAAATCACATTTCAGAAACATAACTTAACGTATCACGTTTGAAATATAGTTCATATTAACATAACTTTACAGAAATGTTACTCACAGTGGGTTTCCAAAACCGGTTGCACGGTCTTCGAGGTTCGACCTACAAATACAAACATTATAGCATGATCTCTACACATAGAGGAAACACACACTTGTAATCTCTTAATTAAGGCTTAGGAATGCCTAAAATGTAATGGGAATGCCAAAACATGCATTGAAACACTTTGTGAAATTTCTGAAAAATAGGTCCCCGCTCGAGCGGCAAAACCCCCGCTCGAGCGGACTGCAAATTGTGACAGAGATACTGGATGTGCAAAAATCCCGCTCGAGCGGCAAAACCCCCGCTCGAGCGGCCACCAAAAATCTGGGTTTTCCAGGTTGCAAGTTCAAGCTTCAAACCGACTTTCAACCTTTCCAAACTCATTTTCTGGGCATGCAACTTTGAAAATCACTTAAAGACTTATGCAATTACATGTTTAAAACATCATTTCAAGAAACCATGGCTCAAAGACTTGAAAACAACTTAAATTAAACATCAAAACTTCTAAACAAAACCCAAATGCATTGTATAGGGAATCAAACCTTGATTTGAGATGAAAAACCTTAAATATGCACATAAAAGCTTCATTTCTTAAAATCCATGGAGTCTCCCTCAAAGATGAAAATCATGCAAGAAAAACATGATTAAAACATGAATTTCATGATAATAGGCCATGTATGCTCAAAAATGATCTCTAGATGCAAAGACCACATAATATGATCAATTGAACATAATTTCCCCTTCAATCCACTTACTTGCCATGAGAACATGGATGAATCAACCTTATTCAAGAACTTAGAAGAGAAATTCTTACCTTGAGTTCTTAATTGGAGAGGTTAGTTTGATTCCCCTTTTTCTTCTATCTCCTTCCCTTGGTCTCCCTTCTTTCTCACGAATTCACTCTCTCTCTCTTAGATATTTTCCTTCTTTTGTCTTGAGTCAAACAAGGGTCAACAACCTTATCTTTACTTATATACATAAAATTGTGCCAAAACTTGAGCCAAACATGGCCTAACGAATCAGACGAAATTCAGTTCTCAATTAAATTTCCCAAATGGCTCTAAAAATTCCCGGTATCACGTAGACTAGGGGTGGGCACGGATCGGTTGCGGCCACGAAACCTCCAATCCGCCATCCGTCCGCCAAATTGGCGGATTGGAGAAAATCAATCCGCATCCGTCCGCCAATCCAACGGATGCGGATTTGGCGGATTGGCGGATGGAGGCGGATCGGTTTGGCGGTTTGAAATTTTACAAATTTTCAACATACCAAAAAAAAAAAAAAAAAAAAGTGCTGTCAAAGTTCATTCTAATTTCCAAAATCATACTAGTTCTAGATTGGGTTTAACTAGAGTCAAAATTCTATAATGTTGGTATGGCTCAAGAAATATGGTCAATCGCAAAACTGGAGAAGCATGCTTCTTTCCTTATTTTATTTATTTTTTCGGGTTCATCATGCTTCTTCCTTATTAAATATTTTTTGTTCAAAAAGACCACAAAAACCAAATAGATCTCCATAGAAGCACTATCAAACATCAGTCATCATCAATTTAGCAGGGTATTTACAGGGAAATGAAGATTAACAAAATAAATAAATAAATAATTGAAATAGAACATAAAGCTTAATCTTCACAAACCTTGAGGTCCAGGTTTGGTGCTCCAAAGCTCACTTTCAGAGTCTTGCTTCTTCACAACTGTCTCAGCTCGCACAGACTCCTTCCCATATACCTAAACCGATACGAATAAATTTAAAAAAAAAAAAAAAAAAAATTGCTTATAACATAACTCGTAGTTTGTTTAAACCAAGTAAATACCAACAAAAGAAAGATATCCCAAAAAATTTACAGACAGAAAATCAAAATCTCATTCCATCCATCATAAACTACCTGTCTTAATTGAACCCTTATAAGTTCTAATTGCAAATTTTATTTTTTGATTTCTCAATTCTTCTATTTATTGAATGAAATTTCTCAAAGTCAGTGACGCTTTACATTACCATTTGCTTATATTTCTTTCAAATGTTTCTATAATTTTATTTTTCTCTTCGTAAATCCCAACCCAAATACAAAATCCAAATAGAGTCTTGTGGGTCTTCACAAAATATAGTGAGCTTCAAGATAAACCCACATAGTGAATACGAAACTCGATGAACTTAAACGAAAACCCATTAAAAATTGAGAGCATGAACTTGATAAACACCTTCAGGATTGCAAAACAAGTCTTCAAACTAGGAAAGTTAATTGAAATTGAATCAAACAACTCTGAGAAAATGAAGAGAAGTCAAACAACCACAATCAACCCAATTCAAGAAAAACAAATACCTTTGACGATGGAGCAAAGATAGACCCAAATATTCCAGAAGAAGAGGAAATAGAGGAATCCTTGGAACCGAAAAGATCAGAAGTGAAAGAGGAAGATGAAGAACCCATTTGCTTCTTTCCTTCCATAACTCTGTTTCTAAACCTCTCTCTTAAATTTGTAAAACTCTCAGTCAGTAGAAGAGAAGAGGAGGAAAGCAGAGAGAGAGAGAGAGAGAGACATACCTCGGTCAGTAGTGTATCGATCGCCGACGCCGTGTAGATCGTCCGACGATGGGTAGGGTAGAGAGAGAGAGAGAGAGAGAGAGAATGTGTCTCTATCGAAAATTAGGGCAAAATGACAAGAGGAGGATGCATATCTGAAAGGAAAATGGGGGAAAATGAGGTATATATCAGCCAATGGTGGTCGGGTCGGGTCTGGTGGCTAAAATGGCGGATCACCCGCCACCCGACCCGAACCCGAAAAATGCCATAAATCAGGCCCACATCCGTCCGCCAGGTGTCACGCATCCGTCCGTTGTGTCTCGGGTCGGGTCGGGCGGGTCGGCAGATCCGCTGCACACCCCTAACGTAGACGTGTTCAATTTCGTTTTCCGAACCCATTATGGTTGTCAGTTTCAGTCCCGAAGTTATAACCTCAACAGATATTTTTCTAATTCAAACAGATAGTCCCCAATTAAGTCATATGAATACATAATTAATTATGGATAATTGTGACATGCGTTTTGGGGTCATTACATGATCAGCAGGAGACAGCTTTACAGAAAAAGAGGAGCCGAGACATAGTAGGGTCATGGTCTGGCAGAGGCCCCCTCAGCCAAGCCAAATGGGATACAGAGCCATGTTGCTACCGAGCACAGTTAGTCGAGCAGGGATGCCTCAAAACCTTGACACAATTATGTGGTGCTCTGGCCACTCCTCGGGATGCCTTATGTTGGTTCATCTTGTGGTGCCATGGCTAAAAGCTAAGGCATTGAGCATGTTAGCTAGCCAAGAAAACATACTTGGTGGTTTCTATGCCCTTGCTTGGGCTAGACTCACAACCCCAATAGCTTATTTTGGAAGATGACACACGCCAGTATGGGTTGCCACTTGACAATCCCTTGTCTGAGTTGGAGATGATATGGTGCCAGTAAGGCCAACCGCAAGGTAAATGGTATTCAGGTACAACAAATGTTAATTATCACTGTAATTTGAGTACATCTTGTGTTACTAAGAAGTGCCAATGGGAGGGTGCCTTGTATATGAGCAGAAGGCTCTTAATGCTCTGTAGATGTATAGCAATGCTAAATGAGTGTTCTAAATAGTATAATACCAAGCACCAGGCTACCTGTATGCTTTGACAGCATTCTTAAGCTCAGGATCTTCCAAAACATATGCAAAAGGCATATCAATGGTATGAATGCCATAATAACCTAAGGCAGTTAAGTTAGAAAAGAGCAAGATCAGCTCAAATTCAGTAAAGTGCAAGGTCAGATCAAAGTTCAACAAACACGATGCCCAAATGTAACCCCAGCTATCACATATAACTCAAGTCAGCTATTCATTTAATGCTTCTATTGTGTCACTTTCTTGTACTTCCCTATTTAAACTTATAGGCAAACTAAATGGTCATCCATAACTATATAGCCTAGCACATTTATTCAACTGCAAATATAGTGCACTTCAATTTTCATTTTCCAGACATGACTAAATACTCACTATGGACCACATAAACAAGGGTAAATCATCCAAGCTCATTTAAAAGACACCGTTGCTGAAATGAACCAAGGAATGGAATGTACAAAAATAGTCGTAATACTAAGAAAGAGAACACTTACTATATTCCTTCAACACTCTTACTGCTAGTGAGCTGAAGCCACATCGGGGAAGATCAGGCACCCCTTTCATGTAAAGCATCACCGGGTTGTCCTTGACATCCTATGCTAAAAGCTAAAAGCAATCAAAAAAAAACAGACTCTTAACAAATAAACAGCTAAATTTTTTGCTTGATAATTAAAAGAGAAAATACTTGAGGCTCAGTATCTCTAATACAGAAGGTACATATGACTACTGTCTACCTGCTCTATAATATCCTTCAAAGAAAGGCCAGAACTCTCAAGCTTATTAGCGGGTCTGAAGTCCTCATGTATGTCAGGATCATTCAGCATGGTAGTTGAGTATTGCATCCCATGGTGGTTAAAGGATCCAGCTGCCTACCAACAATTAAAAAAAATATATTAGCAAGTATCATTTATATGGCCATCAAAAATTATTTGCTCTAAAGATAAACCCACACACTTGTGGCTTAAAATTTCAAGAAAAACCCATTTTTTTGGTTTTCTGAGTGGAGTTTAACAATGCAAGCATTTTTGTTTACAATTTTATGATTAAGGATCCAGGAAATCTAGAATCAGATGGCTATGAACATATCAAGATCCTAAGTAATTTCTCTGATTGTAAGTCCTTTGAAAATTAGAGAAACATGAATAAAAAAGAAACAATTCAAACAAACGGAATCTTGGCCTAATAACCCTGAGATTGTGCGTTCAAATCTCGGGACAACCACTTTGTACACTATGGTGGTGTTTGGGAAGCAAGTTCCTAAATTTTTTTCTCATTTTTTCCACTAAAAGACAAAAATTTTGCAAATCCAAAAAAAACACATCCAAACAAAACATCACATCCAACCCCATAATCATTTCACTTTTTCTCTCACAAACATCACATCCAACCACATAAAAACCCAACTATCTTCCCAAACACTAAAATTTTTTTATCTCATAAAAACCTACATCTAATAAAGTCTACATAAAAACTCACTTCCCAAACACCCACTATGTCGAAGGTTAGGCATGTTCCCAATCTTTCCCCTTCCAAACACAAATTAATGTGTACTATTTGGGCCTTTTTTTTTTCTTTTTTTTTTATAGTTCAAACAAAGGGAATCCTTTGGTTTGGAAGCAAATAGAGAACAAAAAAAAAACACACACACACACACACTACATGTATAAGAAGATTATATGCTACATGTGGAATGAAGAAGATTATATGAACACCATATACCTTACATATATGATGGATTTTATAAATAAAAAAAATTTTGAAAAAATTAATGTGTTAGGGTC
This sequence comes from Camellia granthamiana, assembly GCA_036172215.1. Classification (NCBI taxonomy): domain Eukaryota; kingdom Viridiplantae; phylum Streptophyta; class Magnoliopsida; order Ericales; family Theaceae; genus Camellia; species Camellia granthamiana. The sequence goes on from JAXFYN010000027.1 coordinate 1,394,061, forward strand.
CGCCCTGATCACCACCTCCCTCTGCCCTTGTTGGGAACCCTTCCAATTGAGTTTCAATGGACCAACAATTGGTGCTCTTCAATATCTCTCTCCCACTAAACCAAAAATCTCCTTTTCAGTAGATCAGGTCTCCCAATTTGTACATAGCCCAACTGATCTTCAATGGACAATGGTCAACAACATATTTTATGTTATCTAAAATTATCCAATGAATTAAAATTTATTTCTTAGCCATTTCAACTCTCTTTCTCCGCAATGTTTCCCGGTTGGCTAATTGGGGTGGGTGCTTAGATGACCGCTGCTCAACCCATCATTCTCAGTCCCAAGTTTACTCTCTCGGGCCTTCAAAAAAGCAAAATATTGAATCTAAATATTGAGGCCTCGGAAATGCTTATTGCTATATTAGTGTGGACGGTGGATACAAGACCCACTAAGCTTTGTGAGTGTGTGTTACATATAAGAATCCATAACTTTATCAAACAATTTGTAGAGTCTATAATAACAGATCATTGTTGTAGCTATACGAGATTTCCAGGAAATTATCCTTCAGTTTCTTTCTTTTAATAACATAATTGAATGTTTATATTAGAATCAGCTAATGGCAGTATCTCTAGATCAAATCAATCAATCATTTAAACCAAATTGACTACCGTAAAAAGCAATTAACAGCGAAAAAAACTTTAACAAAAGCCCTACCTAACCTTTGTACCGTAATTGGAAGCAACGGAGGGAGTATAGAGTACGGTGGATGGGCCGGAACGGCGACGGAGACAGACAGCGGGGAGAAGAGATGTTGGCTGGCAAGCGAAGCGGTGGAGCTGTGTAGAGAGTCTTCTCCACGTGGCTTTTGCTTTGGTTTTGGTCTTGAGTATTTGGTTTCTCTAATCTGAAGTAGGGATTGTGTCGACTCGCTCGTGAGAACGAGTATTTACGGTATGGGTGTGCGCGGTGCGGGTCGGTGCGATTTAAAAGAAAAATAGAAACCGTATGGCGGGGGGGCGGATAAATAAAAAATGTCATTAGAATTTGCCATTTTTTTTTATCAAAAACCGGCGGTTCGGTTGGCAAATAATAGTGTATTTGCCTTGGCGGTTTTGGGCGGTTTGGCGGTTTATAAATAATATAATTCAAATTATAAAACTTAAATCAAAAAATAAAAAGATCTAATTTATAAATTAACTGAAAGTCAAAATTAAAATAATTCAAAAATTAAAAATAATCAAAAGTTAAAAATAAAGATGCATAACCTAATATATAGATGCATAACCTGCAATTGTTCCGGTGAAATACCCTCTGGTGGTATGGCAGAGAAAACTTGCACTTCAGGTGATCCAGCATAGCAGCATATGTTCTCCCTTCCTCGGTAAGCACCCATCTCTCCCTCTTAATGTCCTGCACAATTAGCACGAAGCATATGTAATCCACAGAAATAATATCTACAATTATATGACGTGATATGACCCAATAAAGATGCCATTCTATTATACTAAATGCAAGTATTACCATGCAATCTGAACTCAGTAACCTGTAGAAACATCTAAATTCAACTTCTAGAGCTTGGCCAATTAGAATATCTAAATTCAACACAATAGCAGAAATACAAAGATGAATGATAAGTAAAAAAAATAAAAATTATCAATGATGAATGACCGTGAATTAATCTGCCATACAAAAATACACATAAAAGATGAAGTACTAGACACAGAAAATAAATAAAAATTATGATTTAGTAGACCATATTAATTACAAGCTCAACTAGAAGGCATTTCTTATGGTCTGATTTCTTCAACATGGTCTTGGCTGTGAGAATTGTTACTGGTCTAGTGGCAAGCATCATTCCAACAAATATGATTGTAAGAATAAAAGGTAAAATATATATAAATAGTTAAAAAGGAATCAAAAGGTGAGCTAATGGTACAACATGGTGATTATAAGGTGGTTGGAAGAATGGTAAGCTTTTGAATCATATATAAATAGTTAAAAATTTATTAATATACCAAAGACTCAAGTCAAATAGAACATGTGAAATTAACTCTTATATTTACCCTTTTCACTCATTAAGTCAAATTACCCTTTTCACTCATTCATTTTTTCATAAATTTCTTTCTTTTTTCTTTTTGATGCCCTCTAAAACTTGCTCACATCGCCCTCACGTGAACACTTTTCTTCCAAATTTTTTAATAGTGAGTGATGAGAGGAGTATACTGAAACAAGAGTTGAATTATGAGAATTAATTGTTGCAACTAAATCCAATAAAAGATGTTGGAAAAGAAAAGAAAAAGAAAATTAAAAGGGGCCACCCTCTTCAATGGTTACATTCAAATGACTAGTGCAAAGTGATTACAAACAACAAAAAATTCTTGCAAATTCAAATCAAATGTATACTAAATTAATTTCCAAAGCAAATGGAAAAACACCCTGGAAAAAGAATACATTTCTGGAAGTTATTATACAAGAACAGAAAACTTTCAGAGAGTATTTACAATATTTTTTTGAGTGTCAAAATGTAATTCCCATGTAGAAAATATTAAGGGAAAAGAATTAGAATAAAGCGCAGTAACTAACAAAACTAGCAACAAGAAAAAAAAAATACAAAAAATAAATGAATGGATCTCCTACTCAGAAAACAAAGCTTCCAGATAATCATCGATATAAGCTAGGCACGGCCAGTGATCGGTTCTAATTCGAACTAAAGTTGAAACATCACATACCTCCATTTGAAAAAGGAGATGGAACCTCGGTGGAAGGAAAATCAAAACGAGAAAAGAACCTATTCTATTGATCATGCTTACACTGTACAACCAGTTGGTGAATGGATCCTTTAACAACAGCTTCAACTAATTTCATCACCAAAAGATGAAAAAGGGAAATAAAAGTGAGGACATGGAGAAAACAATAATAAATTTCAAAATTTGAAAAAAAAAAAAAAAAAGGTAAAATAGGGCTTGGATGTTTCCTGACAAACATGAAACATATATTTTGAATTTTGATTTATACAGAAAAAAGAAAAGAGAAATTAAATGGAAAAAAAAATAATCAACACTATAGATATATATATATAGAACAGGAACGTCGAGAGAGAGAGAGAGAGTAGCGAGAGTACCGACGAGGAGGAGGAGAAACCAGCGGGAGACGATCGGCAAGGGAAGGAGAAACAGCGGCGAGACGATCGGCAAGGCAAGGGAAGGAGACGAGCAGCGGCGCTGGGTGTATGTGATGAACGAGATGAAATCGAAATGTGTGGCTGTGTGTGGCTATTAGGTTTAATGGAGAAATGATTGTGTGTGAGAGGGTGTATAACAGCTGGGAATTTTTTTTAAAACCTAGGCGGGTCGGTTCAGTTTGACAGGCGGTTTGGAAAATTTAACCTGTCACCCGCGCCGACCCGCCACTGCAGGTCCTCCAACCCGCCCGTCAGAACTGAAATTTTGCGCGATTCAGTGCGGTTTGGAGGGATTCGAAACGGTTTTAACGGTATTATGCACAGCCCTTACGGTGCCCTGGTCACGCCTCGCCCTCCCGCCCCCTCCCTCCAAAGTTTCTACTCTCGCGCACAATCTTTTCAGTAGTACACTTGCTAAAAATATATTAAAGTCTAAACAAATTAAAATTTTAATTTCTCCAACTTAAAACTTCAAAATTTCAAGAGCTCACATTGGTTAATATAACTAATTTTTTTGTATTGAAATTTTTTTAATCTCTTTTGGTTTTGTTTTGGATTTTTTTAACTATTGTGAGAGAAAAAAAATATAATGATTATGGGTAAAAAGTAGTATTTTATCCTATTAGTTTTTGTAATCAATTTTATCTTTTTGTGATTATTTAACCCCAACATGAATGCTAAACCAAGACTAAATTACCATTAATTTCTAAAATTTTGTTTGGTTTAGTGATTTTAAAAAAAAAAATTCAAAATCACTTTCTATCTCCTACACATCAATCAATCACTTTTTATCTCTCATTTCTCCTTCTCAATCACTTTTTCTCTCACATACATCTATTCAACTATAACAAAATAGCACATCATTCCAAACTCTCATACTCTAAAACTATTTTCAAAATATACAACTAAACAAACTAAAAAAATTTCTAAACTTTTTCTCCAAAAATTTTTTTGAAAATTTATCTTTCTAAACTTTTTCTCCAAAAATTTTTTTGAAAATTTATCTTCCAAAACCAAACCAAACAAGGCCATATTCACTTTTGCTTTTTTCACTTAATATATATTTTAAATTTAAACTTGATCACACAGTGTTTGGGGTGGTTGTTGTGCGGGATACACAGCAGCCACTGTTGTGCAGTCAAATAAGCCTATTTCGGGACCCATTTTAATAATCCGAACCGTTCACATTTTAAAATACATTAAGTAAAATATACCTGCACAAAATTAAATTAATCGGATATCGTTTACAATTTCATCTACTCACATTTGTATTTACAAAAATAAATAATAATTGTGATTTGAAATATTAAAATGAATACAAATATAATTAGATGAAAGGATAAACGATATTCGATTAACTTGATTTTTTGTAAATATGTTTTACTTAATATATTCTGAAATGTGAACGATTCGAATTATTAAAATTGATCTATTTAACTATACAACAGTAACCATTGTACACTCTACACAATAACCACCCCAAATCCGATCACACAATATCATCGTTATTTATTGAGCATCCATCAAACTAAAATATCCATTATGATCCTATGTCACGACCCAAACCCGCCCCTATGGGTTTAGCACCGTAACCGGCCAGTAATCCGAGATTACCGAAGGCCTGCTTAACAGTAGAACAGTAATACAGAGTACAGGGGCATGGCGGAAGCCAATACAGTAAATGAACAATGTCCAATGAGCTGTGACAGTCTGTATGCAAAAAGATTTTTCATACATTTATACTTTCAGTACAGAACAGTATGCATAACATTTACAAACGTTCAGTACAGGGACCTAATCCCTATTAACATTACAGTAAACGGTGCAGTATAGTGCTATCAGTCCATACAGTACAATAACAGTCTATACAGTGCAATGACAGTTGGGTAAAGCTAAGACACCCCAAAAGCAGTCTAAGCTTGATTATACTCGGAACCTCGCAGTGAGGCACAATGGTTGGCTTGACAAAACTAAAGCTTGCCTGACGCTCCTAGCTGCAGTCTGGTGCCTGGACACCTACATATATATATAAGCAGTGAGCTAAAGCCCAGTGAATAACACAATGCGTAAAGGGGTTAGAATGGATGTCCTTTCAGTATATTGAAAACAATCATTTAAATCAATTATCAGTTGTTCAGTACAGTAAACAGTCATATGTGGTACATCCATAAGCATAACAGTACAGTAAACAGTAGGTCTAAAAAGACCGAGCAGTACAGTAGGTCTAAAAGACCGAACAGTCGTTGATGGCCAATCAATCAGTAAACAGTAGTGGTTCCAACAAGGGAACCGACAGAGATCTCTATAACAGTAGACAGTCAGTAGCAGTAATGCTAAGGATGCCACAGTACAATTCAAAATATAGGACATACATCCATTCAGTTAACAGTATCAGTTCAGAAAACAGTTCAGTTCAGTAAACAGTTCAGTTCAGTAAACGGTTCGGTTCAGTTCAGTAAACAATTCAAAAGATAATCATTTTTGAACATATCTTTACACAATTGTTACTCACAGAGTTTGGGCTTATCAGTAGCTAGAGCGTCTCCTCGGAATGCCAACCCTACACAGTATACAGGATGAACACACACTAAGCTATACAGTTGGGAAAGATCAATAACTTAATCCCTAATTTGCCTCGGTGTGTTCTACATCTATATCCTCATTAAGATGTCTTAAACTAAGCCTAAGAATGCCTAGAATGGAATGAGGATGCAAAGATGCACTTAGAAAACATTTTGCAAAATATGCTGGAAATAGGCTCCTCGCTCGAGCGAGCTGCCAAAATCAAATGCCTCGCTCGAGCGACGAATCATTCGCTCGAGCGGTCTGTAAAAATGCAAAAGTACTGGATGTTCGAATTTTACGCTCGAGCCACCAATCCTTCGTTCGAGCGTGTCTCAGAGTAAACGTTGGTCGCTCGAGCGAGAAATCCTTCGCTCGAGCGAAGAAGCCAAATCTGGAATTTCCAGATTTGCCTCCCAAGCTCAAACCAAGCATTCTCCCACTCCATACTCAACCTCTTGGGCCCAAATTCTGGAAAACACATTTAAACTCAATATACAACAAGTTTCAAAGCTCAATTTAAGAATTCAAAGCTCAATGGTGAGTCAATTAAAACCATATTCAAACCAAATTTCAAGAACAATCTTCAAATAGAATATGCATGACTTTAAACAATTTTCCACGCTTCCAAATCATGCTCTAATGAACTCATTGCTCCAAGGACTAGATGAAATCATGGATTTAAACATAATTATGAACATGCATGTGTCATTTGACCATGAAATCAACTTAAACTCAACAATACCAACATGCATGCATCAATTAAGCTTCAATACAACATGCTAGGACTAAAACATGCCTTAGCCCTACAATTTGACATGAACCTTGCAAGAATCAACCTTAAATACAACAATGAGTGGTTGAAATTCATACCTAAGTCTTGAATTAGAGGTATGGAGGCTCAATTTGCAATCTATACTTCAATTCTTCAAGTTGTCTAAGCCAAACTCTCAAGAACACTCAAACCTCTCACTTCTCTCTCTCAAAATTCGGTTGTGCTAGAGAATATGGCTGAGGAAAAGGTTTGTTTCAAGTGTGTATAAGGCTCAAATAAATTATTAAACAAAAGCCCACTAGATGGCAAAGGTGTAAATAAGTCCACTTATGTGTTTAGCTTATTTTAATCCAATTTAATTCAGTTAAATCATACCAAATCAATTTCCAATTAAATATGCCATAAAATCACATAAATTACGATGATCATGGAACACTAAACAATTTTCAGTTTGGCCGCCGATAAGGCCTTCAATTAGCAGTTTAAACGTAAACACACGAACAGATAATTAAATAGTCGAACGGATGGAAATGCAATATAATAGGCACACTTAGTCAATTCAGTTCCAGTTTTCAATCGGTCTGTTCAATATTTCAGTTGCTTCAATTATCAGTCATAAGGAGTCTCCATTTCACAGTAATTGGTAATAAATCAGTGGTCAGTGATTAATCAGTAATCGGTAATTAATCGGTAATCAGTATGAGGGTTGTTACATCCTACCATGAACTTGAGCACAAATCCTTCCCTTTTTTCATTCCCCTTTTAACTATCATTACCCCTATCTTTGTGATCACTACCAATTTTTTTTTCTGCTTCTCACTACCTACCCCCCTCCTTTTTCCAATCCTGTTTTCCCTCTCTCACCTCTTCTATTTCCGATATTGCACCACCACCTCCTTCCACTCTATACATAGGCCTATTTTGGAAAGTTGGTAATAATCAGCTTTTTGGTGAAAAGCTGCTTATAAGCAGCTTATAAACAACTTTTTTGTGAGAGAGGAAGTTGGCAATAATCTGAAAAGCAGATTATTACCAACTTCCCAAAATGGCCCATAGTTCCAAATCTGGCCACCAAATCTCCATTCAATGCCATTTGCCAATCAAAACCTAAAGAACATTGAGACTATGACAAAAATGTCATATTTTAGAAAGTGCAAGTGCAATTTATTCTAATAATTTTATTAAAAAATTATATTTATACTAGGAGTGAGCAGCGGATATATCGATCTGTCTAAACTGATCGAACCGAGTCGATCCGCTGCATTTTGAACGGATGCGTGACGACGAGCGGATGGTTGCGGATTGATTTTTTCCAATTTACCTAGTTTTGGACAAATGACAGATTTGAGATTCATTTGGCTGCAACCGAACGGCTAAACCGAGAGCACCCCTAGTAATTTGTAAGACTTTGTGTTTTCAATTAATTTAGATATTATGTTTGTGTTTTCAATTAAAAAGAATTTAAATATTTTGTTGAATATATTCTGTTGAAAAAGAGTTTTCAACTTGAATATATTTTTTGAATTAAAAAAAATAAATGTATTATTTATCTATATTTTTTTATTTTTAAATTTAACTCTAAAAATAATAAATAAAAAAGATGATATATGCTGGTTGGTTTTTATTTTCAAAAACAGATATAGATGTAACAATACAGATGCATACAATCTCTAGTACTGCTCTGTTCATGATTTTGGTGGTTTGAATTGTTTTTATGTTTTAAAAATCACATATTGTAATATTTTATGTGGATGAGGCATGCTCTAATTGCAATATTCTAAAGTTTCAATTTTTTTTTTCTTTGGATGAGGCATGCAGTGATTGTAATACTTTTTTAAGTCATTGACTTTAATACTTTTTTTTTTTTAAAAGAAGTGCACAAGTTGAATTATGTTGAAAATTTATAAAATTTTAAACCGTCAAACCGATTCGCATCCATCCGTCAATCCAGTCAATCCACATCCGCCGGATTAGCAAATGAATATGGATTGATTTTCTCAAATCTACCAATCTAACGAATGGATGACGAATTTAAGATTCCATGACCACAACCGACATGCATCCATCTTTAATTTACACCATGAAATTTTATCCTTATATTCATTTGTTTTAACTTTTTTAATCTATTTACACTCTCACATATTAAAAAAGTGGTATTATCCTTAAACTTTTTGTTCTCTATATATACTCCTTAATTTGTCAAACTCTAATCCACAATCACCATCATAGCCAACCACCATAGAAACCACCTAACGAGGGATGGCTACGAGATGGATTTGTCATTTCCCGCCCTTGCTCCCGTCTTCGCGGACCAACTCCACCCAAGTTCCCGTCCCACCCCGCTATAAGTGGAATTTTTCAACTCCATCTACGCCCTTGCGGCTAAATAGCCAAAAAAATTTAGAATCATTTAAATTCTTAACACACTAAATAATTTTTTTATTTCCATATATATATAAACAATAAGACTTTTAGGATTATTATTTATTTAAATTTAAACAGAACCACAGACTTTTAGTATTCTTTTCTTATATCTAATTACTAGCGTATGCCTGTGCCTGAAGGCACGATATAAATAATATTAGGATTAGAATATAATTGTAATTTCAACACTATTTAAATTTATTTTTTAATTTGATAAAATCACAAATTTATTATAAAATTTTGGAGTTCTCACAAAACTCATCATGAAAACTCGCTTTTGCTTATATAATAAATAGCTAGATAGATAGATGTGCCTAGCATACATATAATTTTCACGGGCATACATACAATACTGCATTTGCTTATATAATTATATAAAAATTGTGAGTATGCCCGTAATGTCCTAGTGTATTATGGGCATACATACATTGTATGGAAATATGTGTAAAATATATTAAGCAAAAAGGAGAAAATAAAAAAAATAAACAAATAGAGAGAAAAATAAAAATAGAAGAAAATAAAAAAATAAAAAGAAATGAGAAAGAAATGAGGGATTATGGGATCATGGAAGGAGGGGTGTGAGAAAAGGAAAAAAGTAAGAGAGAGAAAAGTAGAAAAGTAGAAAATGTATATATAAAACATCTTTTGAAAAATATATCTCAGCCATTGTTTTATAATTTGAATAGATCTGAGCCATCCAAATGTCCTAATAGGACAAAAACATGTTGAAGATTCAAAATTGCCCTGCTTTATTAAAATATGTTAAAGATTCATATGAGATCTAAATTTACAAAGTTTATATTTATATGTAGGACTATAAAATTGTTCAAATTCAATGTATTTAAAAATAATAATTAATTGTTCAAATTCATTTAATTTGTTGATTATAAAATTCATCAATTTAATCTCCACTACACACAGTAAAACTTGGCTCCTAATTATGGGATCGCAGACTTTTCCATATAATATGAATAAAAATAAGTAAATAAAAATGAGAAAAAAAAAACAAAAAAAAAACAAATAGACAGAAAAATAAAAATGGGATAAAATAAGGGGAAAAAAAAAGATAGAGGAATGTGGGATCATGGGATCATAGAAAGATGGGTGAGAAAAGGAAAAAACAAGAGGGAGAAGCGGAAAAATAGAAAATGTACTTGTAGGATATTTTTTAGAAAATATATCTCAGCCGTTGTTTTATAATTTGAATAGATCTTAGCCGTCCAAATGTCCCAGTATGACAAATGTATGTAAGACAAATTTCAAAACCATCCTGCTTTATTATATAGACTAGTGTATGCCCGTGCCTGAAGGCACGGTGCAATTAATAATGAGATTAAAATATAAATCAAAATAAAATTATTAAAACATAATGTTAAGATTTTCCTTTTCAATGATGGTGGACAGTCACAGAGCGGAAGTGGCGATGAGTCCCTTAGTTCAACACCCATTTCAAAAACTTTTTCAAATTTACTAAAGTTTTGTGAGGAAATTTTAATTTCTACTATAATGCTATTATATGTATTAAAAATTTAGCTCATTAAATTTTTTAAAATTTTATTAAAAAATTATAAAATTAAATGTCAGTATTTTATGATGAAATATCTTCAAATTATTCTAATATGAAAGTTAATATTTTTTATAAAAATTATTAATTTTATTGAATGTATATTAAAAATAATATATGATATAGCGGTTTGATTTGATTTTTTAAATTATTTTTTGATTTTTTTGAAAAAATAGAAATAAATTTGACAAAAATAAATTGTTTGGTTTGATTTTTCAAAAATTGTTTTAAAGGTATTTTCATTTATTTTATTGGATTTTTTTTATTTTACTCATTTTTTTGTACTTTTTAAATGCACCTAATCTAAATATATTTGAAAAGTAAAACAAATTGACTAAAATATTAAAAAATTCTAACAATAAAAAAAATTCAAACAAAAATTTGTGCATTTTTATTTAGATTTTTGTTTTTTTTAATGAATTTTTTTCGTATTTTACTTTTTAAATGCATCTAATTTTGATATATCTAAATGTACAAAAAAAATGACTAAAATATGGAGGAAAAAAAAGTTGAGAAATAACAAACGAAAACCAGTCTCAAAATAATTTCTGAAAAATTAGACCAAACAAATATATTTTCAACACCCATTTCAAAAACTTTTTCAAAATCATAAAAAATCAACACTCATTTTCTATTAAGGAATTAAATTTATTTCATAAATCAAACTAAAATCAAAACCCATTTTATGAAGATCAAATATTCTAAAATATCTCAGTCATATAACTTGTATGCATAGATTTGCACTTTGTCTCTCTTTGAAAAAAAAGAAAGAAAAAAAAAATGCAAAACAAACTCAGATCTTTAAAAACCTTCATTAACAGTAATCACATGGACATAATTCTGTAATAACACTACCAATCTCACCAACCACCACACAAAAAAGAAAAAGAAAAAGAAAAAAAAAGGTACATGATTTTTTTTATTTTTTTTTTGTATTTTACTCATTTTTTGGTACTTTTTAAATGCACCTAATCTAAATATATTTGAAAAGTAAAACAAATTAACTAAAATATTAAAAAAATTCTAACAACAAAAAAAATTCAAACAAAAATCTGTGCATTTTTATTTGGATTTTTTTTTAATGAATTTTTTTTCGTATTTTACTTTTTTTAAATGTACAAAAAAAAAGACTAGAATATGGACAAAAAATAAAGTTGAGTAATAACAAACGAAAACCAATCTCAAAATAATTTCTGAAAAATTAGACCAAACAAATATATTTTCAATACCCATTTCAAAAACTTTTTCAAAATCATAAAAAATCAACACTCATTTTCCATTAAGGAATTAAATCCATTTCATAAATCAAACAAAAATCAAAACCCATTTTATGAAGATCAAATATTCTAAAACATCTCAGTCATATAACTTGTATGCATAGATTTGCACATTTAAATTGTCTAACCTTCATTAACAGTAATCACATAGACATAATTCCGCAACAACACTACCAATCTCACCAACCACCACACAAAAAAGAAGAAAAAAAGGTATATGAATTTGAAAAAAAGAAACAAAATTAGAAGATTTGATTGATGCAGAGTAGTAGTAAGGGAGAGAGTTGGATGAGCGTGGGTGTTTTGAAATTTAAAAATTGTGAGTGAGATTAAAAGAAAAAAAATATGAGAGTTTATAGAGAGAGTTCGATAAGCATGGGTCTCTTTTTTGTAGGGAGTGGATGGGTGTGTTTTGAAATTTAAAATGTGGAAGGGTGAGGTGAGAGAGTTCAATGAGCGTGAGTCTCTTTTTTGTAAGGAGTGGATGGGTGTATTTTGAAATTTAAAATGTGAAAAGGTGAGGTGCGACAGATAAGGATGGGTGGTTGCAAAGTTTGTGGCTCTTGGGCGAGAAATTCAAGTAGAGTGAGAGATAAGGTTTTCATCTCAGCTGTCCATCTAAATATAAAAATGAATCAGGACCATTGAAATGTCCTAGTAGGACAATTGTCTCTAACATATTTTCAAAAACCTTTGTGCCTTATTATATAGATGTTGAAGATTCATATGATGTATAAATTTACGAAGTCTATATTTACATGTAAGACTATAAAATTATTCAAATTCAATATATTTAAATATAATAATTAATTTTTTAAATTTATTTAATTTGTGGACTATAAAATTTATTAATTTAATTTCCACTACACACAATAAAACCTGACTCCTAATTCTGGGATCATAGATTTTTCCATATAATATGAATAAAAATAAGTGAACAAAAAGGAGAAAATAAAAAAAATAGAGAGAAAAATAAAAATCGGATAAAATTAAAAAAATAAAAAAAAAAAGATAGAGGAAAGTGGGATCATGGGATCATAGAAGAATAGGTGAGAAAGGAAAAAGTAAGAGAGAGAAACGGGAAAATAAAAAATGTACATATAGGATATTTTTTTAAAAATATATCTCAGCCGTTGTTTTATAATTTGAATAGATCTATAGATCTGAGCCGTCCAAATGTCCTAGTAGGACAAATGTGTATAGAGCAAATTCAAAAATTATCATGCTTTATTATATAGATGTTGAATATTAATATGAGGTCTAAATTTATAAAGTTTATCAAGCATTCAATATATTTAAAAATAATAATTAATTGTTCAAATTCATTTAATTTGTGGACTATAAAATTCATTAATTTAATCTCCACTACATGCAGTAAAATTTGGCTCCTAATTTTCGGGTCGCAAACTTTTTCATATAACATGAATAAAATTTCAAAAACCATCATACTTTATTATATAGATGTTGAATATTAATATGAGGTCTAAATTTATGAAGTTTATCAAGAATTCAATATATTTAAAAATAATAATTAATTATTTAAATTCATTTAATTTGTGGATTATAAAATTCATTAATTTAATATCCACTACACACATAAAAATTTGGCTTCTAATTCTGGGATCGCAGATTTTTTCATATAATATGAATAAAAATAAGTGAATAAAAAGCAAAAAATAAAAAAATAAACAAATAGAGAGAAAAATAAAAATGGGAGAAAATAAAAAAATAAAGAGAAAAGAGAGAGGAATGTGGGATCATGGGATCATAGAATGATAGATGAGGAAAAAAAAATAAGAGAGAGAAGTAGAAAAATAGAAAATGTACAAGTAAGATATTTTTTGAAAAATATATCTCAGTTGTTGATTTATAGTTTGAATAGATCTGAGCCGTCCAAATGTCCTAGTAGGATAAATGTGTGTAGGACAAATTCAAAAACCGTCCTGCTTTGTTATATAGATATTATATATACATATATACTATTTATTTATATATATATTAAGGCCTTGTTTGATTGGGGGGATTGGGGGGGGGACTATCCACTATTTGGACTTGAGTCCAAATAGTGCTCCTTATCCGCCGTTTGATTTTTTTTTAGTCCGGCGGACTCCATGTCCGGCCGGACTCCATGTCCTCCATATGGGGGACTATCCTGTCCTGGGGGGGGTGTGGGACAGAAAGTGGGGGACTAATCACTGTTTGGATTAGATGATGAAATGACCATTTTGACCCTCTACTATTTAATTATGTATTATATTTAATAAAATTCAATAAAATTTAAATGTCTCAATTTAAAAATAAAATAATTTTATTTAACTTTTTATTGATGTTTTATTTATTTAATTTTTTGAAATAATTTTTTATGGATATTTTATTGATGTTTTATTTTAAAATTTTGTTTATGTTTTATTTAATTTCATTATTTAAATTTAATAGATGTTTTATTTAATTTCATTTTTTGATTATTATTTTTTTTTAAACAAATTTATTTAAAATCTTAATTAAAAAAAATAATATATATTTTTATTGATATTTTATTTATTTATTTTTTAAAAAATAAATTTATTTAATTGTGTAAAAAATAAAATAAAATATTTTTTTATTTAATCTAGCTAAAAATAATTAAAATATTAAAGATATGTTTAATATTGCTATTACTTAGTAAACAATTAAAAAAGGGTAAAATAGTCATTTGTTCATTTATTCTATCCAGTCCGTCCAACTAAACGTTGGATTCACTAAAAATAGTCCGGGGGATTCCAATCCCAGGACTCAAGTCCGATGGATTCTAATCCCCCATTTTCCAGTCCGTCCAATCAAACACACCCTAATTATATTAGGTCAGGTTTGGATCGGATGAGGCTATATCAACCCCCACACTATTCTTGTTATGAGTGACCAAAATATAATTTACTATCACCTCAAATAAGGGTAAGAATGAGTAAAATCCGCCCTATTAAAACGGGCATAGACAGACCCCGAATCGAATTAAAATAACCATTCCTACCACCCACTACCATCCCAACCCTTATCCCACTCTACTTATCACCCCACCACCACTGCTCCTCTAATTAATTATTGTAAAATTTGCCACCCCAACCTTTTCTCTTAAGCCAAGTTTGGTATACTTAAAAAAATTCAAAAAGTCAAAAAGTTACACAAAAAGCAAAAAAGACATTACTATTCACAAATAAAAAATATTAAAAAAATATTTTATATATATTTACACTTCAAATGAACAGCAGCTGATTATTTGCCGTTTGACAGGCATTTGCCCCGAAGTTTGGGGCCAAAAAAAATACTATATGTAAAGTCACAAAAATGTTGGACCCATGGAGGCCCACTAAGGACTCCCTTTTGATAATCCGAACCGTTCAACACGTAAAACTCGTCGATTAATATATTTATGTGAAAAATCACATTGATCGGATATCGTTAACTATATAATCAAATCAGTTTTGTATAAACAAAATGGATGGTGTGATAGTTAACTGTTGAAAAAAAAACTAATCTGATTATATAGCTATCGATATCCGATTAACGTGATTTTTTATAGGCATATAATAATCGACAAATTGTACATATTGAACGGTTCAGATTATTAAAATGGGACCCATGATGGCCCCCACGGATTGACCATCACTATCTAAAAGTTATTTGACCCGAAGGATTTGATTATTTTTTTTTGTATACACAGGTTGGGCAACCGAGGCAGCCGTACAATCAATAATTAATCTTCCACTACACACTTTATTTATACAATTTTTTATTACACATTTTTTCATAAAAAGACAAAAAATTAACCCAAACATCCATTTTTTTTCCTCATCTTTTTAGTCCAAAAAGATAAAAAGTACACTTATTTAGGACACCCCAAACAACCCATTACTATCGCAAATTGTCAGTCAACTCGCCTATGTAAACCGAGTGAGAGCAATAAATTTGATTTGAGATTTCAAAAGAAGGAAAAAAAAGTTAAAAATTTTAAATTGAATATTTACATATTCAATTTAGGCAATGTGAGAAGGAGGGTGGTGGGTATTAATATTAGCTGATGGACATGGTGGGAAAAGGGTGGCTAAGAATTTTTTGGATTTGTCAGACCATCTCCAACGCTTTAGCAAATTTGATATCAAATTTAAATTTTGATGAAAATGGTACTATTCATAGCTCCAACCGTTCACCAAACCTGATATCAAATTGAGATTTCATCAAAACTTTCATCAGATCGAGGACGAAGTAATGAATTCACCAAAACACTGTTGCGGACCGTTGGAGGGGGACCCGGGTCGACCAACCAGTTGCCCACCCGATTGACCAACCGGTTAACCAGTAAAAGATTCAAACAGTTCAGCAAAAAAAGTTCAAACCGTTAAAAAAAAAAAAAAAAATTTTTTTTTTGCCTAACCGGTCGTCCCGAAAAAAGTTCAAAAAATTCAAAAAAAAAAAAAAAATAATTTTGGCAAACCGGTCAACCGGCCGGTCGACCCACCGGTTGACCAACCGGTCGCCCCACTAAATTTGATGCAAATTTGATGCAGCGTTGGAGTGAGTGATTTGAGATTTGGTGAAATGGCTCATTTTAGACTCAGATTTGATGAAAAATTAGATACAGCGTTGGAGACGCTCTCATTTGTGATAATTTAAAAAATAAAAAAATAAAAAATACGAGAATTAATGATATAATTTTAGGGTGGTAATAGAAATTAAAATAGAATAAAGAGAGAATTTTAATTTTATAAATTTGACCGATGCAAGGTGACCTGCCCCCAATACCGAATGGACTTCGAGTCCGATTAACACCAAAATTCTTCGGGAGCCTCTATTTGCACACACCATTTACCTTCTTTACACACACTTAATGAATTTTTTTTTATTACATTTCAGTCCCAAAATTAAACTACCAAAATAACCTTCCTCTTCTCCCCCAACCCCCGTCTGTTTTCAGTCCAAAACCCTAACCCTAACCCTAACCCTAACCATCAGGCACCACCATCCTCCATGGCCGCCGCCTCTCTTTTCCTCCATCACCGCCGTTACCTCTTCCTTCACCACTGCAACTCCCTTTCATCTGCAAACCCATTGCCTTCCAGCTTCTCTTCCCCACCACGTCGGGCATCGTGGAATCGCCTCTGTTCGGACTACCAGTGTCGAACGAATCGCCTCCGTTCGGAAATCAACCATCGAACCAATGAATTTAGTTCGACTATCACCATCCGAACAAAGCACACTGGTTCGACCATCAACATCCGAACCCCCTTTCGTCTGCGAGCCGCCGTCGCCATTCGTCTGCGAGTCGTCGCCGCCTTCCTTTTCGCGACTGAGATGAGAGAGAGAGAGGGGGGGTCGCCGGTGCTGCATCGCAGCCGGCAAGGTGGTTGCTGCCTAGGGTTAGGGTTAGGGTTTGATCGTTGTTGGCTGGTGTGGAAGAAGGTGTGTGAATTGGGAGTGTGTGTATGGGGTATACCTGGAATAAAATTGTGTGTGTTGAGTAAATTGATTTTTTTTTTTTTTTTTTTTTTGTGTGAATTAGGAAAGATGTGTAAGAAGAGGAATATGTGTGTAAGGAAAATGCATTGGACCCCCAATGGGGGTACTGGGGGTCTTCTCTGATTGGAGGAAAAAACTGTTTTTTTTTTTTTTTTTTTTTTTTGTGTTTTCAACCAATGAGGAGCCAACACCTCAGTGGGGGTCGGCACTGGGGGTCGGTTTACTGGGGGTGTAAATAGAACCTCCCAAATTCTTCAGTCAACAGCACGTCCTCTCTCTCTCTCTCTCTCTCTCTCTCTCTCTTTGAAGTTTCCCTCTCTTCGACTCTGCAAATTCTCTCTCTCTCTCTCTCTCCAAATTAGGGTTTCCATATACGAACAAACCCAGGAAAATTACTTCTTGAAACCAAACCAGAGGATCAATTAATCAATCAATTGTCCGTACGAAATGGACGTAGCTTCCGGAGGAGGACCGGCACCATTTCTTCTGAAGACTTACGACATGGTGGATGACTCAAACACCGACGAGATCGTCTCCTGGAGTTCCAGCAACAACAGCTTCGTGGTCTGGAACCCTCCCGAGTTCGCTCGCCTCCTTCTTCCCACCTACTTCAAGCACAACAACTTCTCCAGCTTCATCAGACAACTCAATACCTATGTAAGTTAACGATTCAATTGTTTTGTTTTTTCTTATATGATGTGGAATTGAGGGGTTGAAGTTATGTACCTGATAAATCTTGGTTTTTAGAATCATCAAACATGTCCTTTGATGTGGTTAGGTTTGTTTTGGTATTTTTTTTGGAAATGTTTTATTTGAAGAGGGAGAATTTCAGGGGAATTGAAAGCTAGTGATTTTTATTTATTTATTTATTTTTTTTTGAATTGAATATCTCTGTTAAACATGAGTGAGTTTGGATCAAGGTTTACAGATAGAGGACTGAGAAACTGAGTTCCACATGTGCATTTTTAATTATTTTAGGTATATTTCTTTTGCTAGCTAATTCTGAGTTGCATAGGTGGTGCAGAATAATACTTGGTGAATTGGGTATTTCGCGTAAAACAAAATACTTGATAAAAGTTCATTGAATTGAAGCATTGGTTACAACCACCTGTTGTTAATTTTGAGCACAATCTCCTATTTATTGCTTTGGTGAACCAAAAGATGGTGGCAACTGGCAAGCAATCTAGTAACTCTTAGAAAAATTTGTACTTTGATCCAGTAATATAGGGGTAATGTAATTATTCAAAATTTTAATTAAATAGTCATGGTAGGCTTCTTCTTGTTTAGTGGGATTGATGCAACTAATCAACAATTTGAGCATGTTCTGCACTGACTTACTTTACAATGCAAGTACAAGTTTAAGAACGTTTTTAACACAAAAAATTTTTAATGCATCAAACCATGAAAAGGCACATTTCCCTGTAGAGTATAGACCTACTCATTCTGTTTGAACCTTCACTTTGATCAAACTGGTTTGGTGACTACCATGAGTTATGTTCATTCTTTCATATTTTTCAATCACTACTTCATGGTCAGGTTGTAGAGTTTTCTCAATAAACCATGTATATTCACTAGCTTCTTTCAATTATCCTTCTTTTATACCTTCAACAAAATTAAATGAATTTTACCAAAGCGTTGATTGCATATAGGTCAAACCTTATGTGTTGTAAACACCAATGGTAAATGCTTGCAAAGAAAATCACAATCTTTGTCATTTAAAATTTTTAATTCTTCATCATTGCCATAACTTTGAAGTGAGTAACGTGGAAACATGACATCGGGTGAGAGCAATTGCTTGAAACTTTACCTAAAAATCAAACTGGCCCAAGTTTGGAATAATTTAAGGCTCTTCTATATCATGCCATGATACATCCTCTAAGATCTGAATCATGGGACACTATGATAGGCCTATTACCTACGCTATGTCGAGCTGAGGCTGACCACTAGTCTATAGGTGAGCTGGTCTCCAACTGTCTTGGAGCCTATATAAGAGACAATCCATGCACATAGAACACACAAAACTCTGGTTGTCATTTTCCTCTACTCTGTTGACAATGCTCTTTCACTTGCCACCCTCTCTCCCTTTAAGGCTGCCTTGATTTTCTTTTCTTCCGCCTCCGGCAATCCCTATCCATTGAAGTGTTCACAATCTTCCTAGAGGTTCACGACTGACCACCTCACTATCACATACCTACAATCATTAATTGTGTTTTATTCAGCCCAAAATTGCTCACACAATTTGTGACAATGGATTGAAAACAGTTTAGTATCAACATACAAGGGATTTTATTAAATGCATCTGGTCTACTCATTTTCAAATTTGATGAAATATCTGGTAACATTTTGAAACTCATGCATGTGTCTATGCATTAATATTGTTGGAATTATCTCCAGTCCTTGTTCATCTTGTAATTGGATGTATTTGCATAAAGCATAAGTCGAACTGCACACTGGGAAAACTATGGCCAATTTGCATAAAAAACTGTGGGTCGCTGGCCTGGGCTAGATATTTCTTGCCTCACTTGTTATGCATTATATGATTGTTTTTCATTGGGGAATGAATAAAAAATGTCCAGAGCTAAGCTTCTGCTTAACCTGTGTTACAAAATTTCATTAATTGCTGTAATTTACTTTCACATTCAAATAGCGGATTTCGCTCGACAATCTTAATTTCTCTTGTTTCAGTCTGACATGATTTGAAATAGAGTTATTCCACCAGAATTTGTTTCCATTAATATTTTAGAACTACTGAGTTTTATCAACTCTTCCAATTAGATAGACTTGTTCATATTCCTGGCACGCTTCTGTGGAGGCAGAGTGGCATTTGTCTTTTATTTTTTTTGTCTATGTTCTCTCATATCTTTTTTCTGTCAGTGCTATATATTGAGTGTTGCAATTTTCTTGTCAGCCCCCAAATAGATAAATAAACTTATGAAGTGCACACACTTCATGCAATGAGCAATGTCAAATGCAAAACATATAGAATTGTTCTGGACACAATTTATACATGTTGAACACCTTTTCAAAAAGAATCAGACACATGGCCCAAACGATGTAAACATGTAACATGCACAGTTAAATCTTAAAAAGGAATGTAGTAGCTATATTTAAAAAATTAAAAAGGAAAGGAAGACATTTACCAAGGAGCAGTATTATTGCACAACAGTATGTGTATTATTTTTATTGAGCTTCATCTTCTGAGTTATGCATTTGTTAGCACAAATGTTTCATAAACTAATCATGATTTTATATTTGTCCCACTTACAATACACATTTTTTTTGGACAAGTATCCCACTCCCACATAATACATTTACTAGTAAAAGGTGTACATTTATTTAGTGCTGTGTTGTCAATGTTTGTCATGTCAGCTTATCCATATTGTTTCGTGTTGGTATCCACTGTCCATGTTTGTAAAACAGAGCCCACAAAAGTCCCAACTGATAGAAACTTCATGTGGGGAAAAATTTAAATATTGCATTGTGTTTGACTCAAATTCTTTCATTGTTTAATACATTGGTTTGCATATAATCCTCTGAAGTTTGAGTTCTACTTTGTAATTTATTTGAGTTAACGAAATCTTATGGATATATTCTGTTAATAGGGATTTCGAAAGATTGATCCAGAAAGATGGGAATTTGCAAATGAAGATTTTGTGAAAGATCAAAAGCATCTCCTAAAGAATATACATCGCAGGAAACCCATTCACAGCCACAGTCACCCTCACGGTACTCCAGTTGACCAAGAGAGAGCGGCTTTTGAGGAAGAAATAGATAAGCTTTCACGAGAGAAAGTTGCACTTGAGAAAGCGGCACGCGAGAAAGCTGCACTTTTATCTGCTGCAAAGCTTCAGTTGGAAGACTCAACTCAGCGGGTAAATGGTATGGAACAGAGGCAAGATAAGTTGCTGAACTATTTAGAAACTGCAATTCAGAACCAGAATTTTGTTGAACATCTTGCTCGGAAACTTGAAGCTATGGATTTTTCAGCATATAATAAGAAAAGGCGTCTACCTCAAGTTGATTACTCCCAGCCAGTTCCAGAGAATAGCTTTGTGGACAACCATAGCAGCTCTAGGCCCAAGTTTGGGCACGTTTTCCACCAAGATTTCTCAAACAAGTTAAGATTAGAGTTATCACCGTCTGTTTCAGATATTAACTTGGTTTCACATAGCACACAGAGTTCCAATGAAGATGGGGGAAGCCCTCAAAGGAGACTGTCTGAAGGTTACCCAAAAGATGCACAGATGAGAGCTGGTGGGCTTCCGTTTGCCCCCAAAACATTGGAGCTATCAGACACTGGAACGTCTTTCATGTTTATGATGGATTCAACTTTGTCACGCAAAGGAGGCAGTGGAAGTCCAAGACTGCAGTCGATGCAGCAAAATTTGACCTCTAATGAAGAAGGTGATGGCCATATTTCCTGCCATTTAAATCTTACACTGGCATCTTCGCTGTTGCAGGTTGACAATAGTCAATCTTCAGCTAGGATACAACTAGGTCATGAAATTGGTAAATCTCCTGAGTTAAGATCGAATGTCAATGGTAAGGTGACTGATTTTAGAGTTTCCCCAAGTAACAGAGGCTTCTCTGATGATGATGCAACTTTGTCTTCCTCACAAGAAGCACCAATTAAGATTCAAGGGCCTCTAGCTCCTCCTCCGGCACGAGTGAATGATATGTTTTGGGAACAGTTCCTAACTGAAAGACCAGGCGCTTCTGACACCGAAGAGGCTAGCTCTAGTTTCAGGGCAAACCCCTATGATGATCAAAAAGATAGATCAGGCTATGCAATGTCTGGAAATGCAAAGAACATGGATCATCTCACTCTTTGAGCACCGCAGTTGCAGTCGAACCCAGTCACAGGTGTGTAAAGGCTGCTCCAGGTACTTTATGTTTGTAAGATACATATTCAATCAGGTATAATATTTATGACTTCATGTTAGACCATTGTTTGGTTCAGTTGTGGTCGTCTTAATGTGCCTAAAGCTTTGTTGTCAGTGGTAATGTTCGTTTCTTTAACAACAATTCTTCGGGAATAAAAACTAGTTGACTTCTTGGGATTGACACTTGCACTGGAAAGTAATATATGGTTTTGGGTTGTAAATTTCCAATAATGAAATACTTACAAAATAATCAATGATTCTGATTTTGGGGAAGTATGTCGAGCTGTGCTTTTAACATTTCTAAATTTTGTTTCTTGCTCCAGGATTATGTTTATATTAGATCAATTGATCATATTTGTTTCTGTTACTGTATTATGCTCTTCTTGTTCTCACAATTATAAACCTTGATATTGTGCAAAACACACAGACGAATCTTAAAATGTGAATGGTTCATATCATCAAATGGGACTTAAAATGGGCTGGACACAATCTCTCCAGTCCAATTTGAGACTGGTGAGAAGCCAGTTCCTTTAAAAAAGTCCACTTATTTCAAACAAATTATCTATAGTACTATTTACATTTTTTCATCAATCAGTTGATTCATTTCCTTCCATACTAGGCTAAACAAAAAAGTTCTGAGAAAAAAATGACACTAAAATTTTTAATTTTTTTTATAAAAAAAATTCACTAAAATCAAAAGAAAATTGCAGGAAAAAAATACTAGTTGGATAAAACCCATTCAAGTGACAAGTGCAGTCATAAATAGATGTTACATAAAATTATCAACAAATATCTCATTTAAACAGGGTTCTCTTCTCTTCGTCATTCATTATCTTCTAGAATCAGTTTGTTAGATTAGAACCCACAGCCACCATTTCAGTGACTTCATGTTACAGCAGCAAAAGGTAAACCTAAGCTATTTAATGACATTCCCATTTCAACCAAAAAGAAAATTGTATAAAACGACACTCACTTCTCAGCCAAAATCTTGCTCAAAACTACAATTGGTAAATATCAAAACAACTAGATGCAATTCCAATTGCAATAATGTATGCTTGTATCTAAATTCGGATTAAGAATGGGGAACAAAATTGATCCACACTTGATGATGAAGAGTTCCCAATTGAAAAATGACCAGGCTGTCATGTTTTTTGAGACATACAAAAAGAAGTCATCGTGTACTTGAACTCAAAATGTATGTAGTAGATCTTAGCCTTCGTTTGGCTAATTTAATTGGGTTAAAAAAGTATAAAAGACAAAATAAACTAAATAAGTTAATAAGATAAAATGTCACATCTAAATTATAACCATTTCACTTTTTCTCTCACAAAAATTAAAAAAGCCAAAAAAAATCAAATCAAACGAACTTTTTAGTCCCAAGCTAAAAAAGTCTCAACTCAAAAAAGTCAATGCCAAACAGCAACTTAAAGGGTCAAACTTGTCACCAGTCCACTCTGTGAATTAGACGGTATTGTTGGGCTCGTGGGACTCACCACGGGTCTTGTTTCAATAATTTGAACCGTTCAATGTGTAAAACTCATTAGGTATTTTATCCTTATAAAAAATTACTTTGATCGAATATCAATAGCTACTTGATCGGATCATATTTTTGTCAATAATTTATTTTGAAAATTATATTTACTGTTGACAGAAATCTGATCCGTTCAAGTAGTTATCGATATTTGATTAATGTGATTTTTTACAGATATAAAGTACTCGATGAGTTTTACATATTGAATAATTCGAATTATCAAAACAAATTCCGTGATGAGCCCCTACGGACCCAACAACATGCTCCAATTCGTTCACGGACTGGAGAGAAGCCTGGCCTGATCTTAAATATGTCTAAATGTTTGCTTACAAGAATATTGTTTGAACAATGATGATCTAGAACTCTAAAAGTAGAGCTCTAAAGAAAGCTTTACTGAGCTGGCGGGAACCAAAAAAAAAATTCAAGCCAAGATATCACATCAAGCATTTTTCTTGTTTGAAATATCTCTTTAAAAGTAAATATATTATTCTTCTTTAGTTTTACTCTCTCTATTCCATTTTGTTAAGTTATTTTTTAAAAAATTTTGGAATGTTCCAAAATGTTAGTTACGTTTGAAAAGTCAAAATAAAAAGTATTTTTTAAAACTATATAACTAATTAGAAATATATTAAAAAATGAAAATTAAAGGATATTATTGAAATAAATACTTAAAAAAATTAAATTAAAATACAATTATTACATGTCGGCTAAAAAAAAATTAAAACTACCAATAGGGACTACTATCAAATACGATGAATGGTGTACTTGTTATTTTTTGTCATAAGCTAGGACACAGACTTAACAAATGAGATTAGGCCGAGGAGGGCCCCATATTTATTTGAGCTACATTTTACCTTTCACAAATAACAAATCATTGTTGAAAAAAAAATTATTGAAAACAAAAAAAGTTACAAATTTATAAAGCCCCCGTTTAAAAAGTGGGTTGATTTTTTTTATTTTTTTGACTTTTTTGACTATTTTAGCTTGGGCTAAAAAGCTTGGTTTGGAAAGGACTTTTTGATTTTTTTGACTTTTTTTTGTGAGAGAAGAGTATAATGATTATGAGTTAGATGTGATGTTTTATTTGTTGTGGCTAAAATAGCCTATTTTATTTTTTGTGGCTATTTTAGTCCCAAAATGCCAAACACCACCAAAGTTGCATGCTAATGCAAGTAAGAATTGTATTCTCCTATAACAACTTTTTTGGAGTACAATTTTACTCGTAATCCATTAATTTATAGTTGGGTTAATTACATTTTTAATCCACAAAGTATGAAAGTTGTGATATTTTGAGTCTCAATCTTTGAATCATGCCAATTTAGTTAGTCCTTAATTAAAATATATATATATATAAAAAGTGTTTCAATTTGGTTTCCAACCAAACTCTATCAATACACGCTGCTAAATGTGTAATTTTGAAAATCAAAATGATATAAATCACATATTTTGAAAATTAAAAGTGTAATTTTGTAAATGAAATTTTACATTAATGGCATGTCACATATTTTGAGAACTAAAATTTTAGGCCCTATTTGGAAGAGTTTTCAATATGTATTTCTACCTTTTAACTTGCACGTGATGTTTGGTTACCATTTTCAAAAATTAATTCCACATCCACTTTTGAAAACTCTGTCGAAAACGAGAAAATTTGGACTAACCGGTCGTCCTGCCGGTCATCCTCCCAGATGTCCTGCCGGTTGACCGGTACAGTGCAATCTCTTTTTTTTAATTTTTTTTTTTGACAATTGGCACTTGTTATTTTTTATATTTTAAATAAAAAAATTTGGAATTTAAAAAAAAAAAAATTTATGAGTTTTGAATAGAATTTTGAGTTGTGTATTTGGTTATGAGTTGTAAATTTTTATATCAAATATCATATGTCACATCAAAAATTTCTCATTCAATCCAAAACTCTTTTCAAAATTCATTCACCAAACAAATTTTCTACACTCAAATCATAATTTCAAAACTCACAAACTCAAAATGCAACTACTATTCTTAAATCATATTTAGAAAACCAAAACTGCTAGGGACCCCAGCTGGGGGCACCCCCAGCTCATTTTCATTGGCCAGTTTCTTTTTTTTCTTTTTTTTTTTCTTTCCTACTGGGGGTCTGCCGCATTTTTGTTAGAAAACTCTACTAAACGCTACCTTAATAGTCTAAACGAGTTTTCACATTTATCTTTAAGTTCAACAACATAATTAACAGAATTAGATTAATAAATGAACACAATGTAAATATCAAAGACTAAAATATAACAAATCTCATATTTCAGATACAAAATGTAATGACTAAAATATAACAAATCTCATATTTCAGATACAAAATGTAATTAATCATTAATAATTATTTTCTCAACCAACCAATCAATTTGTAATTCCCAAATTTAGGCACTTGTCTTAATCAAACAGACGCCAATGGGCCAAAAAGCAGAGCACACACAGAATTACTAGACTGGATTCTTGACAAAGCCTTCCCATAAAAATTCCAAGATGGTGGTCGGTAAGTCGCATTCAATCCCACAGCAACCCCCCATGAGCAGCCAGGTTGGTGAGACTGTGACCCTCACAACATCAAATGACCCTTCCAACCCACAAAAATATCTCACTTCCATTGCTTCACTCAATCACTCACTCACAAATCTCATCTTTCACAGCCCACAAAACCACAAACACAAAGTCACGAACTGAGCAAACCTCCAAAAAGAGAAATGCCCCAAATCCAACTGAAACCCATGAACACCCTTTTCATGTTGCTGCTTTTATTTCACACCCACCTCACAATCTGCAATGGGGTTTCAGTTCTTGGCCTCAATTCACTGAAAACTAGTGATTTGGATGCAATGGTGAGGAGGGTTTGTTCTGGAAAGATTGGTGAATGTATTGAAGAGGAGGCAGAGATGGATTCAGAGAGCAATAGGAGGGTTTTGGTGATGCAGAGGAGGTATATAAGCTATAAGACACTGAAGAGGGACTTGGTTCCATGTACAAGACCTGGGGCTTCTTACTACAACTGCAAAGCATCTGGCCAGGCAAACCCATATAACAGAGGTTGTGAGGTCATTACAGGTTGTGCTAGAGACATTAGTGGCATCAAACCTTGACTTGATGAGACTGTTAAACTGTTTTTATTGTTCTTTCTTATGAGTTGCTTTCTTGGGCTTCTTAGTTATGTTTGTAAATTAAAGACTAGTAGTCCCATCTGCTACTTATATGAATGTATTTATGTCTTTAATTATGGGGACACTTAATATTTTTGGTTAAAATAATTGATAATTTTGATATGATGCCTAATTGGGGTTTGAGGATGATGGTCTCTGCACCTTCATGCTAGGGCAGATTTGGGGCTTCTTAACTTTGTACACACAATTACATGATGTTGGTCTCCCTTAAATATTGAAAGCAAAAATCCTTGATTACCACTTGACGAGTGTTTGATTTATTATTGAAAAACCCATCCTTCCTTCCAAAAATTGCATCTCAGAATTGACAAATTTTTCGGACATAAGTTAGACTTGGGTCTCAGTTGTTTCAGGCTGAACTACTCTTGTCCAGGAAGGGGAAAAAAGGTTAGGATTGGACAGAAAATAGTTGTATCCACTTGAAAAGTAAGAAATTGGTTATGTAATGCTGTGCCACCTTACCAGTGAAGTCTAGCACTAAGTCGCTTCATAAACCGGAATGATTTCTTCAAAATGTGTACACCAGGTTCTCAAATCCATTTCTCTTGGATTGAACACACATCTCTAGTTAAATGAAAAACCACAACCTATTTCTGTTTGGGACAAAAACCAGTACCACTGTCCCTCTGGGGATCATTTTTTTTCTTTCAAGTATTTGTGGGAAGATTAAACTCTTTACCTGAGTTGTATAATATGTGGGGATGGAAGACAAGTATAATGAAATAAAAGTATTGAACATATAGGGTTGGATTCAGGTTGTTGGCATTTGACAACATATTTCAACATGGATTAAAAAATGTCATAGAATTTGCTGACCAAATTGCAACCCTTAGGTTCAGGTTATCTATTGTCAATCATTCTTTATCAAAGAGTTTTGTGGTTGGGATAGGTGAAAGAAGTTCTGATTTTGGAGTTGGTATTTTTATGGGAAAGATGTTGTTTGTTGGCTCAGATTCAAGGAAGTCAACTTTGGCTGCAAAAAGAGTGTGCTACAGATTTTGGAGATTAGCTGAGCTATTATGGTAGCTTGTCGGTAGGCAAGTGCTGCCTTTGGCTCTCCCATTGTTTATAAATGGGAGTGCATGTGGTGGGTTTAGTGCAGCAGAAGAGACGAAGAAATCAGAGAGAGTTGTGTGTATGAGTGTGAGTTGAGTTGAGAGTGTTGTCTCCTCCTCCTCCTTCATTGTTGTAATTTGTATTGTTTGTTCTCTCTTAAATTAGTGAAATTCGTTGCTCGTGGACGTAGGCGCATTGCCGAACCACGTAAAACTTGTTTGTGTTGTTTGTGGGTGTGGTAATAGTATTTGTTTCTGAGCCTGGTCACAACAAAGATACTTCAAATTCTAACACCCATGATGCATTCTGCTTTTCAGTTTTTGTTTAGTCCTTGT
The DNA here is from genome assembly GCA_036172215.1 of Camellia granthamiana. Taxonomy (NCBI): domain Eukaryota; kingdom Viridiplantae; phylum Streptophyta; class Magnoliopsida; order Ericales; family Theaceae; genus Camellia; species Camellia granthamiana. Next base: position 1,422,303 of record JAXFYN010000027.1, read on the forward strand.
CCATAGCTTGCACATAACTTGCTGTTCTCAAACAAACGCGATCCATTGTTAATCTTCTTCTTTTTTTCTTACCTGTAACCGTGTAAGTTGTAAAATCCAACATTGGACAACTCTTTGCTCAACAGACACTCGCTAGTTTGCTAATTTTGCAAGAATAATGTAATTGTAGTTACTGATTAGTATTCATCATCCTTCTGTTTATTTATTTTATGTATTAATCTAGCACCTCATCGTCGCAAATAAAAAAGTGGTCGGAAATGGAATGCATGGGAATCAATTTATTATGTTTGTCTGTAAATGATGTTGCTTTTAGCCAGATTAGACATGCATGCTTTGTTATACTTCAATTTTACTGAGGACTCCAATTTGGATGGGTTAGAATCCATAAAATTGCAAAAGCGTGCTTTCCTTTTATCTTGTTTCTCTGTTCTGAAGCCGACCAATTCATTGCCACAATCTCTACAAGTAGGATTACAACTCTAGTACAGAAAACATATACATGCCACATAAATGAGCAAATCATCCACTTCAAATGTATCAAGTAGATCTTACTCAATCAATTTGTTTTGGAGTATCCTTAACTTGTATTTATGGTCAAAATTTATGCTCACTGAGTGCCGATCTCAACTAGTTATAGGATTAAAGCTTGGTTTTATCTGGTTAATAGACTGAAGGCTAGCTAGGGCAACGACAACATTTGTTTTTTTATTGTGGCTTACCATGGATTTTAAAAGCCTTTAAGGTACCAACATTCAAGCTATTTAATTTACGAAAGTAGAATCAGGGAACCAATCTTTTCCCTTACATATTATTCTTTCTATAACAGAATTATGACATAGCCCCGATTGGCTCTTCAAGGAATAAATCAATGGCAAATGCTAATGAGTGCCTCCGAAGCATTGTTTAATATTGGAATTTATATTTTAAAAAAAGTCCTGAAAAAGTGAATATGTTGAAAAAAAATTTGAAATTAGTGAGAAATGTCATGTGTTCTTCACTTCTCTTAATATATATATATATATTTTTTTTTTGGTGCTCCAACAGCACTTGTTAACACGACCCAAAATCAATTACTTTGAATCTGTCTTTTTCGTGGGTTTTTTTTTTTTTTGGTTGTGCAGACCATTGTATTTGTCTACAAAAGTAGTTCAGATGCAGAAAGAGAGTCGGCAACTGAGGAAGTGCTCTTCGGTTTGGCAAATTGAGGGTTTCTAAAATCTGATGTTCTTCTAGGTTTAATTTGCTGGAATGTGTGTTTCCATTCTTGTCAGGTTGCTTTTGTTATATGATTATATCCTTGGGTTATATTTCACTAGAATATGTTCATGAGCTTAATCAGCATAGTGAATCATCTGTACTATAACTAATACTATATCCACATCGTAAGCTATTCAATGTTCTTCTTCCTAGATTTTTATAACAAAGTTGACATTGGTTGTATAATTGAGCTGTTCTGCTCTCTCTCTCTCTCTCTCACACACAATTTCTACTACAACCTGTAAGTTCTTTTCAGCACTTCATACAAATAATTTACAGGAAAAATGTTTTCCCAAATTATTATGCAAAACAAACACCACGGAAATGAGGAAAATATTTTTTGAAAAAATATGTTACAGCAAAACAAACGTACCTTAAATTCTTGAATACACCATCAGCACCAGAGCAATTGTAGGTATTGTTTTTGACAAAATTAAGTCTGTTAATGCAATGTTCCTGCTAAAGTCATACAAACATTTCTGTAGAATTTGATTGCAGAATGACTATTTATATTCACCAGACTACTTACGCGCAAGACAAATAATAACTACAAAAACAATAATAAGATAAAAGAAAAAAGGCACATGAATTTCAAAAGCTATATAAACTTGCTTGATAGAGAGACAGAGAGATTGTCATTGGGCTTTGACTTGTTTTGGGAATTTTTAAATTTTTTTAAAATATATATATATATAAAAATAGAGAAAAAATATGACTTAAAAAAATTAAAAAGTCAAAACAATGTTTAACCATATTTTGGAGTGTTTTAGAAGATAGTTAAAAATTATTTTTTGACTTTTTAAATTTTTTTGTAAGAAAAAAAAGTGGGTTAAAAGCTAAGAAATAGTTTTCAATCCATTTCCCAAAATAGCCCTTTCTAGCAGAAAGTGTGGTGCTTTGATATTGGAATTGAGGAGGGATTATTTTTTAATTAGTTTCTGCAGCTGAGGTTGCTTACTGCCTACCTTTCCTGTCATTTTCTGTTACCCACTCCCACCAACTTGTTCAACAGTGTGATTATGACTCAAAAATTAATTATTTTTTCTTTACCAAACAATAAGTTATTGGAAATTTGTGAAATTACATTGACCAAATCCAGATTCTTATATTTATCATGTAGTGTTATGATTTTTTGTTCTTATTTTTTTATTAAGAAGGGTGGACCCTGGTGTAGTGGTAAAACTACTTATTTGTGACCTGATGGTTAGGAGTTCGAGTCGCAAAAACAGTCTCTCTATTTGCAGGATAAAGTTGCATACATCAATCATTTCCCAAACTCCACTTAAGCCAGAATTTCATGCATTGGGTGTACTTTTTATTTTTTTATCAACTTCTTCCATGTGGAACTAAACAGGTAGTATCTTTTACATTTTTATTTTTATTTTGGTAGCCAAGAACATGCAATTTCTCTATTCTTTTTATTCTTCTGTGGTTGTTCGGCTATACCATTTGGAAATGTTAAGAGAGAATGGTAGGCTCATATATCGCATTCATCCAACTATTCCCAATGATGTTATTGGGAAAAACGTTGGTGAGACTCGGCCTCTGATTTTTCAACAAAATTATATTTAGAGAGAAAATGGATTCTTTCTGAGCTCAAATGACATTCAAATGTGAATGCATTTGCCAAACAGGATCAAATATTTTTCAAGGAATACAAACAAGAACACTGTTCATATCAATCAGCAGAGTTATTCTTCAAAGGCACTACTAGTAATGGAATTCAAATTCATTCCCAGAAACGACAATATATCAAGAAACAGGGTTGAGATGTTATGGGTAGATAAGAGTGAATTAAAACAGACTGAAGAGGTGCATTTTGAGGACAAACGAGTTGTTGGGCCCCCTTGTGAATAATTAAACATTGAAAAATAAGAAACGACAAAACAAAGACAAACAATTTACCATGCATTAGAGGATAGAGTATTGTGCATGCAGTGAATGTAGACCCAAAAGCCAATTTGGTCAGAAGAACCTGCTGCTGCATAGAGAGTAGGGCAACAGCAGCAGTCCATCTTCTTTTTTGCGTGTGCACGCCAGTGGCTGTGGATAAGATAAGAGAGGTGATTTCGTTTTGGAGAAATAAAATGGTTAATGAATCTAATTTTGTCCCTCCACTATGGTTAATTTTTGGACTAGAGGACTCGTGAAATAGCTACAACTTGACTCTATTCCACGTAATTTCGTTAGGCCTTGTTTAGGGATTCAAAAAGAGAGAAGAAAAATGAAAACGAAAAAATGAATAAAATGTGAATAAATATAATTTCATACCTATGTTCCAGATACCTTTTATTTTTCATTTTTTATTTTCAAATCCCTCGTCAAATCCATGAACCAAACACAGCCTTAGCTAGTTGATGTAAGATGAAAGCCACCTCTCACCCTATTTGTGTTATCAAGTTATTATATGTTGATGTTTCAGTGATGAAGGGGGATGGATACCAGTAGAGCTGGGAATGGAAGCCTGTTTCAGGACTCTTTAATGGATTTTGGGTAGGCAGCTCTAATGGTTGGTTTCATGCAAAAGCTCTCAGTTCCCTCAGTGAGATTGCGCAAGAGCTTTGGGTTGTGCTTGGTCCCCAAGTAGGCATACAATGTGGCTTTAGAAATGCACTCATTTCAAACGATAACATTAGTATGTCAGAAAATACACACTTTTCAAATGTTGTAGAATTTAACTAACATTTATAAGCACTAACTCATCTGTGAGCTAACGTGAAAGCTTACATTGTTTATATAGCACTTAATGATCAATATTCTACACTTAATTATCAACAAATACCCATTACCCGAACTAGGATATTGCCCAAGAACATCTCCAATGCCAATATTTTATCTATCTAAACATTATTATAAAATATACAATTTATTTTATCTATCAACTATTTTATATTTTTACTCCAATCACACTCTTTATCTGAGTTATTCATCCAAATAATATTAATTTTATAAAATATTACATCAACAACAAAGATGATGAAGAAAAATGATTAAATACATCTTGACTGGTGCATTGAAATTAAAAAAAATATAATAGACATTTTACCTAACAAACATTGAAATATTTTGAAAAGTTAATAAAAAGTTAATTTTTTAATTTATTTTATCTTTTATAAATAAAAAATATAAAAAATAACGTGATCAAAATGAATAAAAAAAACAAAAAGCTAACTTTTTTGTTGCATCCCAAAAGACCCCTATGCCTAGTGGGTTGAGTTAAAGATGCATGCTCCAACACATTCATGCTCTAAATTTCAAACTAAAAAAAACGTCAAATTAACTTTTTTGTCGCATCCCAAAAGACCCCTATGCCTAGTGGGTTGAGTTAAAGATGCATGCTCCAACACATTCATGCTCTAAATTTCAAACTAAAAAAAACGTCAAATTAACATACATTAATCATTAATGTGTGTTTCAGAAGAAAAAGATATACACCAACCCCATTCAATTGCAGTCCCATGATTCAGCATCCACTGACATCAGTACTTTACCTTATCCAACATCTTACCCCATATCTAAAGCCTTTACCAAGTAAATTAGTCCTCGAGAATAGACTAATTTAATAATTTTTTAATTATTTGACAAAAATATAAATTAAAAAAAATTAATATGTTTAAGATAATTTTTTAACTTTTTACGAAAAAATGTACAAAAAATAAAAAAAAAAAAATCTTTTAACTTTATAATATTAGTTGTTAACTTTTTAATTAATTTAATAATTTTTTGACTTTTTTAACTAAACGAGAGAGTTCCCAAACGAGGCCTTAGTTTCAACATATATGAAATTTTTTCTGAGACACCAAACTTGAGAGACCAAATTGAAGGCAACCAAAAGAACAAAATAATGGGGAAAATTAGAAAAAAAGGCAAATATTTCTTTTCATATTTGTTACAATAAAATTATAACAAAATGCAGTAAAACCCTAAACTCCAGCAACTCCAACATATCCCCACACAACCAAGTCTCAAACCTTATTTCAACCCATTTGGTCTTCTTCACAAGGAAGAATCCATTTGTTTCCTCTCAACCCTCACCACCACAAACACAACCCGCATCATAAAAAAGGGAAAAAAACAAAACAAAACAAGAAAGAAAAAGAAAAAAGAACTACCATTCTAATTCAAATCAAAGCATAAAAGAAAACAAAACAACCATTCCATTCAGATGTTCTGTTCTCTGCTCTCTTTCCTCAGTACCTGTAGTGAGCAGGCTTGTAAGGACCCTCAACCGGAATGCGAATGTAATCAGCCTGGTCCTTGGTGAGAATGGTGAGCTTAGCTCCGAGCTTACCAAGGTGAAGTGCTGCGACCTTCTCATCAAGGTGCTTGGGCAAAACATACACCTTCTTCTCATACTTGCCGGTACTCTTCTCCTTCCACAGCTCAAGCTGGGCAATCACTTGGTTAGTGAAAGAGCATGACATCACAAAGCTGGGATGCCCTGTAGCACAACCCAAGTTCATGAGCCGCCCCTCAGCCAAGATAATGATGCCTGACTTGGTGTCGGGGAAAACCCACCTGTCTGTTTGGGGCTTAATCGTGATCCTCTTCACGCCCGGATATGTCTCAAGCCCATGCATGTCAATTTCATTATCAAAATGGCCAATGTTGCAGACAATGGCGTTGTTCTTCATCTTTCTCATGTGGTGAACCATAATGATGTCCTTGTTGCCAGTGGTGGTGACAAAGATATCGGCTTCTGAGACCACATCTTCGAGGGTTAGAACTTGGAGACCCTCCATAAGAGCCTGAAGGGCACAAATTGGATCGATCTCAGTAACAATCACACGTGCTCCAGCTTGCTTCATTGCAGCGGCACAGCCCTTGCCCACATCACCATAACCACAGACAACAGCGACCTTTCCGGCAATCATAACATCAGTGGCTCTCATCAAACCATCAGGGAGTGAGTGGCGGCATCCATACAAGTTATCAAACTGTTCACATACAGAACAAAAAGATCATTAGAGTGAAATCAAAGAGTTCAAAATCAGTGATTTTAAGCTAAGAAACTATCTGTTACTTGAAAATACAAGATCAACTACTCGAAATTGTAGTCAACAAGCAGGAGAAGAAACGGGTTACCAAAATCTCAATTTCAAATCCAAGAATAGTCAAAGATTATAAATTTATAATACATAAATCAATCAGATCAATGAGTAAGTTATTGTTGGGGCGATTCTCAGAAAATGAAACTCAAAATTCTGTTAGATAATTGACATGGAGTGAACTGAATCAACAGTCAGTAGAAATACATGTTGTAATTCACAGAAGATAATAGAACAAACTGAAAGAATCAATAAAAAGACAAAATCACTAGCAGTATATTCTTTATTTGTGAATATGTGAAGCTTGAGATCTGAAGCAAAAATGTAAAAACAAAAAATAAAAAGCAAAAGCAAAAAAAAACATGGAATAGATAGATAGATCTAGATTTTAACAAACCAAGTACGATATGCAGATCACAGAGCGAATCTATCATTTTCATTTCAATAAAAAGTGAGAACAGATCTAGTAAAATCAACCCAACAAATCCAAAATTAGATCAACCCACACAATCGAGACTGTAAATCTCAGATCTACACCTGTGTATATAAATTATTAATATGTAATTGAAATAGAACTGTTAAAATAATGAGATTGAAAAACCAGATCAAAGAAGTGCATGAACACAAACACTGCTATCACTTTCAGATCTAACAACTATAAATCTCAGATCTGAAACAGACCCAACTATAAATGAACAAAAATAGATCGATACCTTGCTCTTGGTGACGGAGTCATTGACATTGATAGCAGGGAACAACAAAGTTCCATTAGCCTGCATCTGATAAAGCCTCTTGACACCAGTAGTCGTCTCCTCCGAAACTCCAACCAATCTCTGCTTCATCTTGTGATACCTCTTAGGATCAGTCTTCAGTCCATCCCTAATAATACTCAACACGATCTGAAACTCAGCGTTGTCAGTAGAGCTCGGATCTGGAACCTTCCCACACTTCTCAAACTCCTCCTCCGCCTTCACACCCTCATGGATCAGCAGAGTGGCGTCACCGCCGTCATCGACAATCAGATCGGGTCCGCCGCCGGGGCCCCAGTCGAGGGCCCTCTCCGTGCACCACCAGTACTCCTGGAGGGTTTCTCCCTTCCAGGCGAACACGGCGGCGGAGTCACGTGCGATGGCGGCGGCGGCGTGGTCCTGGGTGGAGAAGATGTTGCAGGAGCACCACCGGACTTCGGCACCCAAGGCGGTTAGGGTTTCGATGAGGACGGCGGTCTGGATCGTCATGTGGAGCGAACCGGTGATGCGGGCACCCTTGAAGGGTTGTGATGGGCCGAACTCGACCCGGCAGGACATGAGACCCGGCATTTCAACTTCGGCGAGCTCGAGCTCGAGGCGGCCGAAGTCGGCCTGGGACATGTCCTTGACCTTGTATTCACGGCCTGTGGTGGTCTTCTCCACTACGAGAGCCATGTTTGTTTAAAAGCAAAAACACACAAAAACAAGTGAGTGGATCTGAAACTCTCTCTCTTTCTCACGATAAGAGTGAAGGAGAGGGAGTTGCGGGCAAGGAAGAAGAGAGCGGAAGAGATGTATAAATAGTTTGAGGAGGGAAATGGACGGTAGGATTTGATTTGGGGGGTTTGGAGTGAAAAGAATCACCATGCTTGGTTTCATTTTTTTAAAAAATTTATTTTTTTTATTTTTCGTATTTTTTTGTTTTTATTAATTTTTTTCAATATTTTAAGTAATTTTTTAAATTTTTAGGCATATCTAATTTAGATGTATCTAAAAAATAAGAAATTTGTGAAGAAAACTTTTTAAAAATTCACTAAATATCTAAAATATAAAAAAAAATACAAAAATTCAGTACATTTTTTATATTTTTATATATTTATTAATTTTTTAAAATATTTTTTTACAAATTTTTTATTTTTTAAATACATCTAAATAAGGTGCATTTAAAAAGTAAAAAAAAATATTTAAAATTTAAAAAATATTCACTAAAAACAAAAAAACACAAAAATTAAAAAACTTAATTTTCAAAAAAACTTAATTCAAAAAAGTCTAACTAAGCACACTGAATTAAACCCGGTTAAGCCCGTCGACGTCGGGTTCGGAGGGTGGTGTTTGAACCCGCTTGCATATAAGTCGATTACTCATCGTGTCACACCCGATAAGCAATTGCCATTTTTTTTCCCCAAAAAACATATGGGTAAATTTCAATAAATCTTGTTAAGCCATCATTCATCTGTACTTTACATTCTTACATTTTAAAGTTTAACAGTTAATTATTTTGATTTATTATCTTATTACATTTAACGCTTTATGTTAAGATTTTATTCTATGATTTAAATGAAATCATATTCATACTTTTTTTTTTTTTAAGATAATAACATTCTTATCTAATGATTTTATTTATATTTTATCATACTTATCTTAGTGACGAAATTCAAATGGAATCACCAAATAAAAATGTTAGTAATTTTGTATAAATCTCTCACATAATTTTAACAAAAAAAATTGACTGTAATAAAATAATATTTTAAAACAATTTACTACTGAGTTTTGAAATTCAATGGACAAAATATAAATATAAACATGATATACACTAATCACATATATATCTAAATTTGGAGCTGTTTGAGTTACCAATGGAAAATGATTCTATTTATTTAACTAGGATTTTTAATTTTATATGAGATAAAATAATAAAAAAAATGATTAAAATTTGTAAAATATTAGTTAGAAATTTATATTTAATGACATAAACCATGTCAATATAAATAATATTTTAAAAGTCTTTAATGATCCTTAGGGTGTTTGAAAATTAATTTTTTAATAATTTTCTAAATTTTTACAAAAAAAATATATATATATAAATAAAATTGACAAATAATCTTATAATGATTATAATAATTTTTTAACTTCTTAATTAAAAACACACCTTATCGAACAAGGTCTTATTCAAATAATCAAATAATAAATAATCTTAAAAAAATGGGTTTTTTTATGGGTAAATGATAAATACATCATTGAAGTTTGCTTAAAATATAGATTACTCCATGTGGTTTGAAAAATTATAAATACCTTCTTATTAAAAAAATGTATTTAATAAAATTAACTAAAAAATGAAATCCATAATTACTCTTCTATACAATAATAAAATTACCTAAATTATTAATTGAAATATATTTTTAATATCATTAAAAAATATTAATTGACTTGATTATTTATTAATAAAATGGACAATTTGTTATGAAATTAGAAACCTCAGAGGGTAGAATGTAATTTTCAAAATCACAGAAAACAATTCGTATTTTAGCCTCTGTTGGGAAGTGGGTTGACTTTTTGGCTTTTTAACTTTTTTGGCTATTTTAGCCTGGAGCTAAAAAGCCTGGTTTGAAAAGGACTTTTTGACTTTTTGATGAGGTGTCTTCATGATAAATTACCATACTGCCCTTCACATAATTAATACATGTCAATGAATTGCTTCTGGTACTCCACGTCATTTGATGGCGATGGACCAAAATTATTTTGATTTTTTTTTTTTTCTGTTGGGTTTGGATTTGGCCTTTTTTTTATGTTTTTTTTTTAAATTTATTTTTTTTGTCATTTTTCTTTTTTTATACATTAATTAGTTATTGTTCTTTAATTTATGTTTTTTTTCTTTTTTATTTTTATTGATATACAATAACTTTTTTTTATTTTTCAAAAATCAGTTTTCATGTGTTTTATTTATTTCTAAATTACATCGCGAATGGTAATTTATATTTTTATATTTTTATTTATTTGTAAATTACATGGCAAATGGTAATTTCTGTTTTTTTTTTTTTCTTTTTGGATGAGGCGTATTTTTGTCGTTCTTTTTTTTTTTAATTTACGTTTTTGTAATTTTTTAAATATTTTTGAATGAGGTGTATTTTTTTAAAAATAATTTATGTATTTTAAGTTTTTTTTTTTTTTTTGCAAATGGTTTTTTCATGTGTTTTTTATTTTTTTTTCATTTTCTGTGAAATGATAAAAAGTGAGGTTTTATTTTATTATCCTGTGTATTTTAAATAATTTAATTTTAAATATTTAATTTTAATTTTATTTTAATTTTATTTTAAATATTTAAATAATGTAAATAATCTAAAAAATTTAATAAGCAACAAATTTAAATAAATATTCAAAAAATTTAAATCGTAAAAATTTAAATAATTTAAATATTCAAAAAATTATTTTAGCAAAAAAATTTAAATAATTTAAATATTCAAAAAAATTTAATAATTTAAAATGTTAATATTTTAAATTTAAAAACCACTCTACACTCAAATCGTAACCAAACTTTCTAAAATAAAACTCAATTAATAAATTATTTTTAAAACTCATAACCAAACACATAACTCAAAGAATAAATCCCCGTAGCTCGAATGCTACGGGGCTCGAATGGCTCGAGGGAGAGGGAGAGAAGGAGAAAAGAGAGGGAGAGGGAGAGGGAGAGGGAGAGAGAGAGAAGCAGAGGCCATCGTCCGTCGTCGTCCGTCGTCGAAGAAGCGTCGCCGATCGCCGTCGTCCTTGTCGTCCTCGTCGCAGAAGCTTCGCCGATCGCCGTCGTCCACCGCCCCGCCTCCTCCTCCCCCTCCCTCCTCCTCCTCCTCCTCCTCCTCCTCCCTTCTCCAGCCGATTTTATGGCCCCCTCCCCTCCCTCCTCCTCCTCCCCCTCCCTCCTCCTCCTCCCTTTCCCTTCTCTTCTTCTCCCTTCTTCTCCCTTCTTCTTCGATCTGCAGAAAACCAGGAAAAAAGAAAAAAAAAAAAAAAAAAAAAATGGTCAAAACAACGTCGTTTTGACCCCTCGAGCCACAAATCGAGCCAATGTTTCGAGCTACCAATCACTACTGTAACTCAAAACTCCATACTACTTTCACAACTCTACACTCAAATCATAACCAAATACATAACAAAAAAATTAAAATATTTTAAAATATTTTTATAAATAGAGTTTGAATTTATTCTTATAAAATATTTTAACAAAAAACAAAAAAATGCTTTTAATTTTTTTTTTCCAACTTTCTTTTTTTTTTTGGGAAAAGGTGTTTTTTCATAAAAGTTTTTTTTTTTTTACTTTGTGTGTGCTGACGCTGAGGTGATGCCCTCTTTCATGTGGGGATAATTTCGTAAATTTACCTTGGCATTGGTTGTTGCCAAGCACCTGTGAAGCTTTTGTCTCCATGTGGCTAAATAAGCCAATTTTGTCCGGACATGACTATTTTAGCCCCAGTTTTGCTTCCCAAACACCACTTAATCAAATCTCAAGAATGTATTTGTAATTCACCCATTTTTCAATTAGATCAATGAAACATTTCCTCTCATTGATTTGGTATTGGTTTTTTTTATTTTTGATTTCTTACTTGTTTGAATATGGATAAATTGTGATTATCAGTGTAATTTAACTTTTATAATTATAATTTTTAATATTGAGTGTTGTAATTTATTTATTTTTTAAAATTGTCTTGTGCAAATTGCAACTTTAGTAGAGGAAATCAATATAATTTTATATAGAAAATCTAATGTAGCTTTTTTAGATTACATCATATCTCTACTTTTTTATATATTTTTTTTAAAAAAATCAAAAAATTAACTTTTAACCTAATTCTTAAAATAGTTTTATGTAAATCCATTGTGAATGTCCAAATATGCTATGTAAATATTGCCCCGTTTATAATTGCACTCGAATTTATCATCTATTACACATGGGGAGTGATGACGTGGCCAATTTTTTATGAGTGGCACTACATGTATCAATTAGTGTACATTAATTATGATATTTTTATTAACTCCACTCATTATACAAATTACAAATATTAAAAATATCTTAAATTATGTCACATCATCAATTAATACACTAATTAATGTACTAATTGGTGCATATAACATTTGTCAATTTTTTATGCAAAAGAGAAGTGATGACATGGCTAATTTTTTATACAAAAGAGAAAATGAAGTGTATTTATTTATATTCACCCCAAAAAAAAAGTGTATTTATTTATAAAAATAAAAGTACGAATAATACTACCCTCAAAAAAATTCATCAAAATATTGTTTGAAGTAAAAATTATAATCACAAGAACAACGCTTAATTTAATTTTTACTTATAAAATAGTAAATGTGGAAAAATAATTATTTAAACGGTAGTCATTTTGACAACTCCCCTTAAATTATTTTAACTCTAGATAAATCCAATCATACAATGTGGGTGTTTGGGAAGTGAGTTTTTATGTAGATTTTATGAGATGTAGGTTTTTATGAGATAAAAAATTTTTAGTGTTTGGGAAGATAGTTGGGTTTTTATGTAGTTGGATGTGATGTTTGTGAGAAAAAAAGTGAAATGATTATGGGGTTGGATGTGATATTTTGTTTGGATGTGTTTTTTTTGGTTTTGCAAAATTTTTGTCTTTTAGTGGAAAAACCAACTAAAAAATTTGGAAACTTTCTTCCCAAACACCACCAATGGTCAAATTTTATTTTTATACATTTGTGGACAGAATCAAACTATAAAATTAATTTATTTTTGTGTGTGGACTTTTTAGGTTGGTGGGAACCATGAGGTGATCATTACAGCACACTGTACCTTGCTTTTTTTTTCTTTTTTTTTTTTTTAATATTTCGTTCTCAATAATGTTTGGGATCATTAAAAGTGGTACTCTAAAAGTACCATTAGTGATGTGACAGTGAATCCCGTCCATTGTTTGTATCTTGTTTTTTTATTTTTTTTATTTTTAAGTACTTGCCAACTGATTAAAACACCACTTTTAGTGATATATATCATTACCGTTTCGTTCTACATAGAGAAATTATTTTTTATATTTTAGGTCACCGTGTTCTTTTTATACTGACCATTCTTGGTCTACTATCTAAAATAAAATAAGACACAAATTCTCAGTTTATAAGTTAATTTATTATCTTAAAAAGTTAATTCTTTTAACATTTTTTTTAAAAATTTTTGTAATTTAAGTTAATTTTTTGACAAAAACAATAACAACCAACTGATAATTAATTTATCTGAACAAGGATCTCGTTTGGGAACAGGCTTTTTTAAGTAACTTTTTAGTTTTTTGACTAAAATATTTTGTAAAAAAAACTAGTATGTTTAGGATATTTTTTGACTTTTTACAAAAAAATGTGTAAAAAGTAGAGAGAAAAAAGAATTTTTAAATTTTTGGTATGAGTTGTTGACTTTTTAATTTTTTTAATAATTTTTTAACTTTTTTGCTAAAAAGGGCACTTGCCAAACGAGGTCGTCCTCTCAACTAAAATGTATGCGGTGATCCAAAGCTATGAAATATTAAGCTGTGATTGAGGGATTGTTTGGGGTGTTATAAATAAATGTATTTTTTAATTTTTTGGATTAAAAAGTTGAGAAAAAAATATGGTTATTTGAGATAACTTTTTGACTTTTTTTTAAAAAATGTGTATTAAAAAATTGTATAAATTAGTGTGTTGGAGAAGCTTAGGCAAAGTAGGCCGTACGATGGGCAAAGTAGTATATAGGAGAAGCTTGCCTCTTTTTTCGGGCATTGAATTAGACGGTGTTGTTCTGCCCGTGGGGGCCTACCACGGGTCCCGTTTTGCTAATCGAAACCGTTCAATGTGTAGAACTCGTTGAGAACTATATGCTTGTAAAAAATCATGTTAATCGGATTAATTTTTTGTCAACCATTGACTATAACACCATCCATTTTTTTTTATATAAAGCTGATTTGATCATGTAATTAGCGATATCCGATTAATGTGATTTTTTTCAAGCATATATTACTCGACAAGTTCTACACATTCAACAGTTCAAATTATCAAAACGGGACCTGTAATGGGCCCCCACAAACTGAACAACACCATCCTATGCAAAAAAAAAATTCCACCTGCGTAACCATCACTTACCTGACCTGTGTCCAGTGGCTTGTACTTGGCTTGTGTAAAAGGGATTTTTTTATATACTTTTTTTTTGTGAATAGTGATGACTTTTTTTGCTTTTTTAATAATTTTTTGACTTTTTGTATTTTTTAGTGTATGTCAAACCAGGCCTTACTTTATTGTTTATATATTAGGGGTGCAACTTGTGCAGACTCAACTCGAACAAATCGAATTCAACCCGAATTTTTTTAGGGCTTTGATAAAATATTTTCAAATTCGGTACGGGTTTGGATAAAAATTCAAAAACCCAAATTAAATTTAAACGGGTTTGGGCAAAGACACTAAACAACCCGAGCAACCTGAATCCCAAATTATACATATATAGATATATAAAAATATTAAATATATATATAAATTATCAGTCATTACATGATATTAAAGTAATTTAAATTATTAAATCATATTGAATATATATTATATATATAAATAATATAAAATCTTACTCTTTTTTTTTCACTCATAAATTGTAAAGACTACTATAGCGGCGTCTCTTTTACATTATATAAATTATTTGTTTTGATGATATTAATGATTTTCTATATAAAAAATATATATAAATAGAGTCAAATTTTAATAATTTAATAATATAACTGCCACAAAAAAAAAAAAAAAAAACTATTCGAGCAATCTGGGTTTAATTCGGGTTGGACTTTAGCATGTAACCTCAGGTTACAATTCGAGCTTAAACAGGTCTGGACAAATCTCTATACAACTTAAATTAGGCTTAGATACCCTCCCAACTCGCTCCAGGACGTCCAAGTTGCACCCTTACTATGTATACGTGTGGATGGGCATGTATGAGAGTGGAGTCGGTGAGTAAGGTGGGCTCTCATTAGAGTTTGCTTTGCATCAGGAAGACAAACATCTAAGGTTGCCCTTCGAATGTATTTATAAGGATAAACTACCGATAGATTTTAATAGTTAGATTTAATTTTCATCAAGTTTTATTGAAAATAAGTCTTGGTAAAATTGTGGCTAAAAATAATTTTTTTACAACAATTTTTTTATATATATCGCTAAAAATTGACAATTAGTGACTTTTTTGTCATGATTTTTATAAATTGTCACCAAAACTTATAATTAGTGACTTTTTTTATGACAAATTTTTCTCATAGGACCTATTAGACAATAAATCCACTTATTAAGATCTACACGTAAGCAACCCTATTTATAATAAATTTTAAGGGTATATTTGTAATTAATTCTCAACTTAAAAGCACAATTTATTAATGTTTACTTTTAAAAAAAGGTTAAATAAATTATCTATACTATAAATAAAGGGAATACCTTAGTTGGTATCCTGAAACCATCTTCTACTTTAATATCAAGTGTATCCTCCAGTTTAATGTCTAGTGTCTATTTTGTCAATAAAAAAAATATTTAAAAAAAAAAATCATTAGACAAATAATGGGCATGAGACTTGAACTATGGGCAAATAATATAATGAAAAAAACTTTTATCACTTGAATCAAATACAATATATGATAAATATCTTATTTTATTTTTATTTATTTAAATTACATATGCATTGCGTGTACCAACTGCTAATTCACCTTTAAAAGATACACAGTCATTTTCATCCAAATTTTATATTAAAAGCAAAGGTATTTTGTCAAAATTTAAACAAAATTGAAACGAAAATTTGGACAAAATGACACAAATTAAATAAATTAAAAATTAAATTGACACAATTGAAATATTAGTAACTAAAAGAACATAAAATATACATTTTATGTCATTTTAGAGATCAACAATGTATTTAACTTGGTTCAAAAAAAAAAGTACTTAACATTATAAAAAATAATATAAATTGCAATGGAAAATAAAAAGAAAAGGAGCTATGATTTTTATTTATATAATTTACCCTATTTTTATTTGTTTGTATTTTTTTTTTTAATTACGGGAAAATCCTCCTTACCCTTCCGCAGATCCAAGGCAGCACCCCTTACAGAGATCACTAAAGTGCCCTGTTACTTGTTCCGAGCGAAGAGCCTATAACCTGAGAATTTGCCCCGACCTCCTAAGACAAGCTTCGCTTAAGTCAAAACTCGCACAACAGGGAGTATTGAACCCACACCAAGTGTTGATTAGACAACTTAAAATCTAACCTCCTGACCAACTATACTTCGCCCAAAAAATTAACCCAAAAAAAAAATTAAACCTGTGACATGAGAGTGTAATCCTCAGGCCTTAATCACAATACCAGCCACCCGGGTTTTTGTTTGTAATTTGATATAGGCTGTGGGTCCAAATCTAGGTAATGTTAAACTGTCGATGGTCAGCGTGTGTCATAGCATAAATGTGCGGTGATGATTAATTGTTGGCATGTTGGAGAGGAGTCCGGATCCTCAACCGCGGTTCTCTGCGGCCGTCCCTGTGGCGCCCCAAAACGATGTCGTTTTGGGACAGAATTTCAAAAAAAAAAAAATAATGCAAAAACACAGAATTAGAAGAGGGAGAGGGAGAAGAAGAAATAAGGGGGGAGAGAGAGAGAGGAGAAGAACACAA
Source organism: Camellia granthamiana (assembly GCA_036172215.1). NCBI lineage: Eukaryota > Viridiplantae > Streptophyta > Magnoliopsida > Ericales > Theaceae > Camellia > Camellia granthamiana. The sequence continues at coordinate 1,439,020 of JAXFYN010000027.1, forward strand.
AGTGGGTTTGAAACACAGCCTCTCTTTCACTTCATCATCTGTGTGTTTTTTTTTAAACACACAAAGTGGGTTCATTCATGAAGTTTTTTTTTCTTTTTTGGGGGGGGGGGGGGAGGGGATATATACATATATTTGAAAACAAAGTGGGTTTGAAAACCTAAAGATTAGACTCATGAAGTTTTCAAAGTGGGTTTGAACGGAAAACAATTTCAAATTTCAAAGATCAGATTCATATAAAATTTCAAACTCATATCAATAGTTGAAAACAATTTCATATACATATATATATATATTTTTTTGATTTTTTTTCCTCCCTCTGTCTTCAAAATCTGAGTTTCCCCTCTGTTTTTGTCACGACCCGCTCCCCGTACCCAAGGGTTAAGCATCGTGATGACCAATAACTAAAGTTACCTACGGCCAATTCTTAAACAAATTAATAAACGCAAACGGAAGTAATATTTAAATAAGGGTACCAAAATAATCATTGGAGCTTCTATTTTTATTACAAAATATATTGACCAAAAAGGCCGATATTTACATATAAAAATATTGTGTGTGTGTCTATTTCGCAACCCCGCATCTAAGACTTTCCATAAGCTATTTCTGAATTGCATGTTTCCTGAAAATTGGTAAAAACTATAAGCACATGGCAGAGTGAGAAACATTATACCAAGAGTATAAGGGACACGAAATAACCATGGATCGTTAGTTAGGCCAAAACATTTATATAAACAAATCATTTGAGTAGCAGAAATCATTTAAGTAGCAGAAACTGAAATACATATATTATGTAAGTAAATGGCCATAACCACGGTACAGAACAGAACAGAACAGAGGTCACAAAAGTGACAGTCAGAACAGAGATACGGATTCAAGAGGTGACTCGTACGGATTCTAGAGGTGGCTCCCACAATAGTGTATCACTTAGCTCCGCACAACACTTTGGTCCGCACAGAACAGAGGTCAATGGATCAGAGGCCCACAAAGTAACTAAACAGGCCAATGGTTATTTAAGTCCCCAAAGGCGTGGGACTCCCGTGATGGTACTTACAAAATATAATTGTTTATAAGGTCATAGCCAAATATTCTTAAAATATAAAACAAACATATCCATGGGTTTCCTTTTAAGCAAATAGGGTTCAGAAATAAAATCACGTAACTGAAATCTTTATAAAACATAATTTTTATTAATATGCTAATAAAACATACTTGTATAAAATAGATTTTGATAAGTCAAAACATATGTAAAATATATTTTGGTGACTCAAGGTATAATATAACTCATCTTAACTTTAATACCTCACCCTTTCCTTTCACTATCCTTCTACTATCAAAAATTCTTTTAACTTCCACTATTTTTTCCTTCTTCCACTCTTTCTTTTATTTCTTTCTCTTTTCTTTTCTTCTTTCTTTTCCTTCCTTTTTCTTCTTTCAGGTGAGACGCCTCTTCCTATTTATAGGACGGAGAGGTGCATACGTGGCCTATATCTTCCGAGAGATTCGATAATAATTTTATAGATTCGTTCTTATCCTTAATAGATATTTAAGATAATTATTTTTTGACTTAATTTTTTAATATAATTATATAAATAATTTAATTTTTAATTAAATTACACTTTATTATATATTAATAAAAAATTAATTATTTATTTTAGTACCACACCTATTATTATTATTATTTATATTATCTATATTACTATTATTTATATTTTGACCCCTAAATTTTTAATAATTATATTATTTTATAAAATTTTGCATAATAATATATAATAAATCATATATTTTCTTAACTGAGATTAAATAATATTAGTATAAATTCTACAGAATAATTAAAAATTTGGGTTGTTACAGTTTTCACATTCATCTCTTTCTGGATGAACATAGAGCGAGGAGAGAGAGAGAGAGAGAAAGAAGAAGAAAATAAACATAGGCACTACAGAAAATAATTGAAGAAAAATCATGAAAAAAAATAAATAAGAAAAAACCATGGTTTTCTTCTTCTTTGCAATCCCAAGAGGAAAAGCAATTCTAGGTTCATCTTCAATGCTTGAAATTCTAGAGAGATGAGCATTTTGTTGACACTCACTCATATCAATATTTGAAAACAATTTCATATACATATATATATATATATTTTTTGATTGAGGCCTTGTTTTGATCTGTATCTCTCAGATCTAGTTCAACATTACAAGTAGTGGAGGCTGGCGGAGGAAAAGATCTAGATGGTGGTGACGTCGCTGGTGCCATTGTAGCCCAGGTGCTTGCTTAAGGCTGCTCTCTCCTCTCTCTCTCTCTCTCTCTCTCCATGCCTTCTTCTTCCCTTTCTCCCTCTTCTAATTTTGCATTTTTGCGTCATTTTTTTTTTTTTAAATTCTGCCCCAAAACGATGTCGTTTTGGGGCGCCGCAGGGACGACCGCAAAGAACCGCGGCCGAGGATCCGGACCCGTTGAGGAGCGCAAGTCCATATGAATTTTATATAAAGCATTAAATATTAACCAAAAAAACAACCCAAAAAGAAAAAAATAGTGCAGTACATCATATATAGCCTCGTTTATTTTTAAAGGTAGAATGAAAATGATTCATAATAAGGGAAATAATAGTGAAAGAATTGATAATGAAGGGATTAAGTAAAATTATATTTATTTTGATAATATTTGTTAGTGTATGAATTGTTAAATTATTTTTATATAAAATAATAAAACAAATAAAAAAATACAAAAAATTAAATATTAACGTTCAAAAAAAAATTCCCAATATGTAAAAAAAAAAAAAAAAAAATTATAATCTCCTCACTATTTTTCTAATACCGCCTCCACCTCTTCTATCTCAATCTCTCTTCCAGCCTCTATCTTAATCTACTTATCCATCCTAATCATTTTCTCAACTCTACAAACAAACATAACACTAAATAGTTTCACTTCCATCCTAATCTCATTCCATCCTTTACACCCCAAAACAAACGGGGCATATATATATATATATATTATTCAAAATAATATTTTTCTCATATTTAGGTGATATGTTATAAGAGTTTATTTATTTTTAACAAAGCCACATCAACATATATTTTTTTAATTACATATAGAATTCTACATAAATCCAAACTTAATTTAAATTATACTAACTTTATCTATTTTATATGGACTCTATTTGACAAATATTTATTTTTTATATATTTTTCATGATAAATTGAGACAATATACAAATCTAATACTAATTTTGCATTTCACTTTTTTCTTCTTAATTCTTTCAAGAGTATTTGGATTTTTTTTAATGCTAAATTGCCTCTTTTTTTTCTTTCTTTTTTTTCCGTACATTTTTATATACGAATTTGTTGTTTAAATTTTATAGTGATTTTATATATGAAATTATACTTTATTTCCTACATTATTTTATATAATCACAACCCATAGGACGAAAAACCTGCACAACAATGTACTTTCAAAGAACCTCTAAAATTTGGATTTATTGTTTGAGCTACTTTTTAAATTTTTAAAAAGTAAGTTATTTTATGTTTTGACATCATATTACAAATGATTAATCATTTCACACACTGAGATGCAACTATCGTTTAGATGTTTTTATTTTATTTTATTTTATTTTTGTTTAGATGTTGTTATGTGATTCTTTCTTGGTTAGTCATTGTTAAATTTATTTTATATAGTTGATATTTTAATTTAATTAAGAATGTTTATTTTGCAATATTATAATCTAATATATATATCATATAAAGTCATTATGTGATAATTCAATTACAACATATTTATATTTAATAAATTTCATATAATTTCTATTTTTACATATTTTTATTTTCCAATTGAATATAAAAAAAATTAAATAGTTAGAATTACTTTTAATTTTATATTACTAAATTCTTTTTCTAATTTAACTATTATTTTTAATATTAAAATGAGTATTTATTTTACTATTTTATAATTTAATATATATCATACAAAATATTATATGATAATTACACTTTTATAATACGATAGAACGTAAATTATCAAAATATACAAATAATTTAACTAAAATTAATATATATAAGTATTCAAGTAACAAATTTATTGAATAATAGCGCCAATATTATCAAAATAAATATTATTAAAATCAGACTTTAATTTAATTTTAAATTGAAATTAAAATTATTCTTTTATAACACATGTGGTACCATCAAATATTTAAAAAAATAAATAACAAGTATATTACACGGGTCAATTGCTAATTTTTTAATTTTAAAATATATTTTATTTATGAATTTTATTAACATATGCTTTAGAGAATATGTTAAGAAATTTAAAAGAATTATACATTTTACACAAAACAAAAAAAAGTACAATAAAAAATGTACATCTTTTAAAAAGTTTTTTGAACATGTTCTCTATGGTTATGCATTAACAAGAACTTTCATCTATTTTAAAAATTTTGTAATCTTTTCATAATTTTAAAATATTTTTTTTACACAATTTACAATATTAAGTGAACATTTTGGATCTCAAAATTTATTTAATTATACTTTAATTTTCCAAAATTAAATATTTATTCTTTGACCCCACATTACACAATTTTTAGGCGTACCACTACTTGTTAGAACAAACTGAAACTTTTTTTTTTTTCCTTCTCCGTTCTTCTTTCACCCATTTGCTATGATTTACATATTTATACTAGTATGTCTAAAATTGGGCTTTAGAATGGTGTAAGCAATGCTTAGGTCAATAAAATTAGCAAGAAGGGCCAAAGATGTTTAACATTTTAAACTATATATTTCTCTAAGATTTTATTTAAAAAATATTAACAATTGTAAAGGATACAATTATAATAGTGATTTCGTCATAGATCCTAGATCCAGATCACACATCGGGTAAAGCGAGCATATTACTTGGAAAGAGAGATGCCAACAACAAGCAAAATAAATAAATAAATAAATAAATAAATAATTTTTTTTATTAGTAATAATAGAGACCTCACAAAACACAGCCTCCACAACTCCCAAAATAATTTGAACAATTTATGTCATTGTTAGACATAACTCCTAAAAAAATTCAAACACATCAATAATCAATACATCAGTAAGGATCATTAGAATTTTCTTTTGCGAGAGTGCCAAACATTTTTCTTTTACTATTCAAACAACTTGTATTTTAAAAGAATTGGTATGTTGTTGATTTTCCTGCACACCTATGAGAATTGTTATTGAAAAATCTAGAAATCCTCTAGATGTTGATTTGTGATTATGTAACAATTTTAAACAGAATATAACAATCCCAATCAAACAATCAAGAGAAAGAGACACAAAGATTTTACGTGGAAAAACCACAATTGGACACCTTCCAATTGTGATAAAAAAACCACGGGCAACTGCCACAAGAACAATCCACTAAGAAGATTTAAAGGAATTACACAGGTATGCTCTCAATTATCTAGCGAATCCACAACGCCTAATTGAACCAACCTCTATGTGCCTCTTCCAACCCCATCTTCACCACGGAATTGTCTTTCTGATGAGCCACTCCGGATTCCACCAAAGCTTCAGGCTCGAATTCTTCAGAATCCATAACTGAAGAACAACTCTCTCTTTTGTGTATAACAAACAAACCTTTGATGTACTCTATTTAAACCATGAGTTGAATACTCAATAAAAACATCAAAGAAAACTTAAAAAAAATATCTCCAGATATAACCCTTAAGAACCAAAAAGAAGATCTGGAGAGATTCAATGAATGAATCAATGAATAGCCTAGATTTGGGAGAAACCCAACTATTTATAGAAAACCAAAGCAATCCTAGTTGGGAAAGAAAACCAACTCCTTGTAGAAAACCAACTTCTTGCAGAACTCCAAAGTAATCCTGTTTTTGAAGGAAACCAACTTCTTAAAGAACTCTTGTTACAACTTTTGTTTTGATCCATGGAATTTGACAACAAAATGTCCTAACAATCTCCCCCTTTGTCAAATCCTGGATAAAACCAATCTAAAACAAATTTCCTAACAAAATCTCTCAAGCAGCACCACCAACTATGAACCAACACTCAAATCCATGCTCTTGAACAATTATCCTGAAATAAAACAACCACACACAAGTCAACCAAAATATGTGGAACTGGATTAAATAACAAAATATAAATCCATCCATAAACAAAATACTAAAAATCCAACTGTACCAAAGAAGGATATATGCAAAAGTAAAAACACTGTACCATCAACCAAACTACTGTACCATCAATATACATCAAACACTGGTAATGATGAACCAAACTCCCCTTCATTAAAAACAACCACAAACACTGAAAACAGTGAACAAATAATATGGTGGAGCAAGCAAGGAATTTCAGATTTGTACCATAAAACACACAAGACTATCCAAGAAGCATAATTACTTGAAAACACAATGTGCACAATCTGTAGAAGATTTCTCATGAAAGAAAGTGATGCATTATGTGAAAAGCATAAATCCCATGAGAAAAGTGTGTGTGTGACACTTGGAGTTCGACAAACACTAGATTCAAATCCTAGTAGTGATATGAAAGCTGGACCTCCGACAAGAGAATCTAAGCACAACAAAGGAAAGTCAAACCACTAGGAATCAAGGGGTATTTGGTGAGTAAAAGCGGAGGCTCCCCCTAAATCAATGAATCCCTTTTTTTTTTTTTTTTTCACATTTTTTTTTTCTTTTTCTTTCTTTTGCACATTTTTTCTTCTTTCTTTTTTTTTCCTTTTTCTTTCTTTTGCACACTCATTGGCGGCTGACACGCTCAAGAGTATGGAAACCGAACCAGAGAAGCATGGATATAATAAGGATGGCCTGGTTGGTGACTCTGAGGTAGCCTTTTCCTCATGCCTGGACTACAAAGAATAGAGGGGAAAGCCATGGAGATGCAAAAAGATGGAAGGTGGTTAAGAGACTCAACATCACCCATGATATGCTAGTATGGGTCAATTCCTCTCGAAAAGCAAAAGATACAATGTCAGAAGTCCATGAAAAAAAATAATCACTAAGGCGGAAGACTCTAATATTTGCTAATCCAAGAGTGTGTACAGAATGAGACATACTAATCAAAGAACACACACTCCAAAATGAGTAATGACCACAGAAAGCACACACATATTAACATGTAATGGTTATTCTCATCAATTCCAATATGCACCAAGGACATCTCACAAATTTCAAGCTTGCAAAACCATATTAAGAAAATCTTTTTGGGTTTTTATTTTTTTTAAAAACAAAGCAAGACAAAAAACGAACATGCACACAAATCAAACAAGATCTCGTTCTAAAAGAATCTTTTTTTTAAAAAAATAGAACGACCCGCTCTGATACCAATTGAAAAATCTAGAAACCCTCTAGATGTTGATTTGTGATTATGTAACAATTTTAAACAGAATATAATAATCCCAATCAAACAATCAAGAGAAAGAGACACAAAGATTTTACGTGGAAAAACCACAATTGGACACCTTCCAATTGTGATCAAAAAACCACGGGCAACTGCCACAAGAACAATCCACTAAGAAGATTTAAAGGAATTACACAGGTATACTCTCAATTATCTAGCGAATCCACAACGCCTAATTGAACCAACCTCTATGTGCCTCTTCCAACCCCATCTTCACCACGGAATTGTCTTTCTGATGAGCCACTCCGGATTCCACCAAAGCTTCAGGCTCGAATTCTTCAGAATTCACAACTGAAGAACAACTCTCTCTTTTGTGTATAACAAACAAACCTTTGATGTACTCTATTTAAACCATGAGTTGAATACTCAATAAAAACATCAAAGAAAACTTAAAAAAAATATCTCCAGATATAACCCTTAAGAACCAAAAAGAAGATCTGGAGAGATTCAATGAATGAATCAATGAATAGCCTAGATTTGGGAGAAACCCAACTATTTATAGAAAACCAAAGCAATCCTAGTTGGGAAAGAAAACCAACTCCTTGTAGAAAACCAATTTCTTGCAGAACTCCAAAGTAATCCTGTTTTTGAAGGAAACCAACTTCTTAAAGAACTCTTGTTACAACTTTTGTTTTGATCCATGGAATTTGACAACAAAATGCCCTAACAGTTTTGTATTTGTTTACTTTTTGGAGTGACTCACAGTTCTCTCTTGCTGTGAGTTGGGAGGCCAAGAACATGTATGCATGTACAAACATAGTTAAACACTTGTCTCTCGTAGTCAAAAGGCCAACAAATATTTTAATACATACCACTTAACAATCAAGCAATTACTTAGTTTAGTTATATTTTTCATTTGAGCCAATTTGTTTAAAAGAGGTAATTAATGAGTTGCAACTTGTTAGAACTAGATAACAACTCAAAGTGAACTAGAACAATTATGGGTCAAAAACTGAATAAATGTGACATAAAGAAAATAAAAACCATTCCATTCATATTATTTTTCAACAATATTTGCCTAGTAGCCAACAACTTTAGTTGGCTTTCTCTATCAATTTGAGAGCTCATTTGAGGGTTGTTGAAGCGTTTAGAAATTTCAGTAACCATTTTTTTTTTTTTCTCATTTTTTTGAGTAAAACTTTGACTTTTTAATTTTTTTTAACTTATGATAAATAATTATTTTGATTTATTTAGCTAAAAAAATAATAATTTTCAAAGCATCCCAAACAATTCCAAATGTAATTTAGTTAGATCAGGAGTTTCACATTTCATTAATAGATCAAAATTTTAAGTCTTACCATAAGTTTAGGCTCCGACTTCCATAATTCAGTTGACTAAAAGTTATCCATTTCACTAACAAGTCAGAGTTTCAAGTTTTACCACAAGTTTATATTACAATTTTCGATTTACAAACCAAAAAAAAAAATCTCTATTAACCTTTCAGTTTAATTCTTGGTGGGTTGGTGAGTGTTTGGTGAGGGGTTTACCAAAAACCCAAAATTCATAATATATCTCTGTATAGTTCGTACCTTAATATTAATTATTCCTTGATTGTTTTATATTGTTTATGAAGAGTAAATTACATATTAGTCAATATGAAAGTGGAAAACCTTTGGGTTTTGGATTTTAGATCTCACCATTCCTACCAGTGATTGAAATATGCACCCACCCACCCAAAATAGACTACTAAAAGGGGTGAAGTGGTGGGAAGAAAGTGTCATTGTCTGGGGTTGGTGTGTCCCAATTTACTAAATTACCCTTCAACAACCCACATACCAACCCATAGGTTACTTTTCTAAGCCGACTATTTCCTACCATTTACCTACTCCAACAATGACGTGGTCAGGACATAGTGAGGATATCATTCTCTGAACAAAAGGGCAAAAAAAAAAAAAAAAAAAAAAAAAAAAAAAAAAAAGGGGACAAATGTTGATCACATTAGGTGGTGCATGCTTACATATTGACACTTAAAAGTTTGGTAGCTTGTTAAAATACAAAAATATTTTAAAAGAAAAATAGATTACTTCCTTGACCATGAGTGAGTAAGGTTGTTAATGAACATCTTGGATTTCTAATTTGTCACCATGGCTATACTTAAATTTCAATCTTAGTTTTTATGATTATAGTTAGCTCAAGCTGAGCTCATGTGTTCATAAACTTATTCAAATTGGTGTCTATGTTTACTGTAATTTTAATGCTAAAATGTTTAGAATAGCAAAACAGTCAAATCTTTCTCAAGCAACACTGATAGTTTGCTTCACCTTAAAATTTGACAATAGTTTTTCTTAAATTAATGCCAAATCCTCTGTGAAATCTTTGTCAAGCAACAGTGGCTGTTGCTTTATTTAGGATGCCAACAATACTAACGGTGATGCTAGGGAGCTCGAAAGAGCCTCCCCCGAATCCCCCTAATTTGTTTTTCCTTTGTTTTCTAAAGCAGAGAAGAAGAAGAGGAGGAGGAAAGAGGAAGAAGGAGGAATGGAGGGGGCAGGACTGGAGGGGGCTAACTGGAGGGGGCCGGACTGGACTGGAAGGGGCCGGACTGGAGCTGCTGCTGCGACGAGCTACGGCCGGAGGCGAGCTGCTGCTACTGCGACGAGCTGCGGCCGAACTGCGAGGAGCTCTGGTGGGGCTGCGACTCCTCCTCTTCCCGTCTCTTCTCTTTCTCTCCCTCTCCCCTTCCTCTGCGTTTCAGAGCTGAAATGGAAGAAGAAGAAAAAAGAAAAAAGAAAAAAAAAAAAAAAGAGGCCAAAACGACGTCGTTTTGGCCATTAGGGAGATTAGGGGGGAAGAATTTCGGGGGACAAATCATTATTCCAATACTAAACATGTTTATAATTATATATTTTTAACATCCAACTTTAAGACTACGCTTATTACAAAAATAGGATTAGACAGTAATATATAATTTATTGGGATAATCGATCGGATATTAAGGGTGGGCACGGGTCGGTTGCGGTTACGGAACTTCCAATCTGCCATCCGTCCGCCGGATTGGCGGATTGGAGAAAATCAATCTGTATTCGTCCGCAAATCCGGCGGATGTGGATTGAGCGGATTGACAGTTTGGCAGATGAATGCGAATCGGTTTGGCGGTTAAAATTTTATAAATTTTTAACATAATTTAACTTGTGCACTTCCTCAACAAAAAAAAAAAAAAAAATATTACAGTCAATGACTTAAAAAAATATTACAATCATTGCATGCATCATCCAAAACAAGAAAGTTTGGAACTTCAGATTATCACAATCACTATATGCCTCATCCACATACTACAATCACAGCATGCCTCATCCATATAAAGTATTACAATCTGTGGTTCTTAAAATATAAAAACAATTCAAACCACCAAAATCATGAACAGAGCAATAGTAGATTGTATGTCTCTGTATTGTTACATCTATATCTATTTTTGAAAACAAAAATCAACCAGCATATATCATATTTTCTATTTATTATTTTTAGAGATAGATTTAAAAACCAAAAAATATAGATAAATAATACCTTTATTTTTTTCAATTCAAAAAAGATATTCAAGTTGAAAACTTTTTTTCAACAGAATATTTAAATTCTTTTTTAATTGAAAACATAAACAGAATATTTAAACAAACTGAAAATATAAAGTTTTATAGCGGTTTGGCGGTTTGGTTGCGGTCAAAGGAATCTTAAATCCGCCATTCGTCCGCCAGATTGGCGGATTGGAGAAAATCAATCTGCAACCGTCCGCTTGTTATCACGCATTCGTTCAAAATGCGGCGGATCGGTTCGGTTCGATCGGTTTTGACAGATCGATATATCCGCTGCTCACCCCTAATATGCATCATAGAACTGAATTTGTCTAATAAGATTGCTTGTGTTATTTTTGATCAAAATGATATATAAGATGAAATGTGTGCCAGATATATTTCGACAACAACCCCTGTCTAAAAAAAAAAAACCAAATAATAACGAATTTTATTATACAGCATTTTTTTTTGGACTAAATAAGTTTGACCATTTTTGTTTTTTTTAATACAGAACGTGGGATTATATACACCACCCACTCAGAATAAGGTTGTAAAAGGCGAACTCATTGACTTTATTTATTTATTTATTTTTAATAAGGTCTGAAGGTAAGAACTTGAGAGGTTACAATTAAACTGGTGGAGTGACTTTTTAGTAGTGTTTTGTTGTGAAACGATAGAGATTTATAGTTTTTATTTTTAAAATTATCTATAATTACGTGATAATAGAATTTTGGTGGAGTGACTTTGTAATAATGCTTTGGTGCAGAATGATAATGATTTATAATTTTTATTTTTAAATCTATGTTTAATAATGTGAGAATAGAATTGAGTTTCATATAATTAAATTTGTAGTAAATTAAAATTTGACAAGTAACATGTCATATTATTGTCGGTAAAATTAGAAAACACATTTTAAAAGTCTCGAATATGTTCTTTTTCTATTTACAAATTTTTCTCTTGCATTTCTTTGTCCCTATCATATTATTTTAGTGAGTTTCATTTTAAAATTTAAAATTATTGTATGTCATATAGGAAAAAGCATTTATAAACTTTATTAATTTATAAAATATTTTCCCATATCTATATACTATATATTAAGCAAAAGGGAGTTTTTAACCCCAAGGCTTGTGGGAACTCCAATCTCCTAATCCTAATTTTCTAATTTTTTTATTTAAAAAAAAAAAACCTCAGCATTTATTGACTTCTCCCAACCCACTATTCCTTTAGACTTCTCTCATAATTATTGCAACACGCTTTTCAATTTCTCCAATACACTATGGTTACACACAAAAATAAAAAAAAGAAGATAAGAATTTAGCTATAGATCTCAAAAAGATATAACATCTAAATTTGAATTATGATTTAATAATATAATTATGTATTTTTTATTATGTATATCTATCAAAATTTTAAATCACTTAATGAGACAAATTAATCAATTTTTCAAAATTATTGATTTTTAATTTACAAAATAGATTAAAAAACTATTGACTGATTTATTTATTTAATAACAAAAATATTTCATAATCTCTTCCTCCTAATCGCTCTCACAAATTTTCAAAAAAAAAATATTAAAACTTGCATTCTTTTTCTCTTCCCCAAAAAATCAGATAATATTTTTTATTAAAGTTGTAGATATCTACCTATATTTTATATATTATATTATAACATAACAAAAGAAACTAAAAAACAAAAAAAAAATCTTTAAAGTTTATCTAAATAAACTTTAAATAAATAAAACTCACATGTCTATAACATATCTAACTCACATCATAACTTACCTAAATAATAATAACTAAAAATAAATAGAAACCACAGATAAATTAAATTTAAAAAAAAGATACCCACAACTCCATCTTAAATAAATTGAAAAAAAAAATATCCGAATAGAAACCACACAAAAATAAAAATAAAAATAAAAATAAAAATAAAAATAAAATAAAAAGATATATCTATCTATTTATCTATATATATTAAGAAAATTGGATTTCTAACCCCCCAAGTCATGTGAGAGTTTCAATATCCCAATCTAAATTTCCTGATTTTTTATTTTTTTAAAAAAAACCTTACCATTTATTAACAAAAACCTTACCATTTATTAACTTCTCCCAACCCTCAAGTATAAAAAAAATTATTTGAAAAGTCCAACACATATGAATTCCTTGAAAAGTCCCAACACATACGATTATTATCCCTCATAATAACACTTTAATACATTAAGAACAATCATAAAAAAAAAATTCCTTGAAAAGTCCAACACATATGAATTTCTTGAAAGTCCAACAGATATGATTATTATCAAAATATTACACTTTAATATAATATAAAAAAAAGAAGACATTTAAAAAAAAAAAAGACATTTAAAAATCACAATTCATATATATAGAAATAATTGTGAAGTACATATGAATTCCTTGAAAAATCTAACACATTATTATTATCCATCATAATAACATTTTAATGCATTAAGAACAAGCATGAAAAAAATTCCTTGAAAAGTCCAACACATATAATTAGTATCAAAATATTAAATTTTAATATAGTATAAAAAAAGAAAAAAAAAAGATAAAGTGGTGAAACACAACCCGTGCATAGCACGGATGATATGCTAGTTACTTAGATATGTGGAAGTGACGTGCAAATGCACAACTTGCACGACTAGACATACGTTGAAATGAAGATAGTGGAGGGGTTGCCTTCTTTTTAGTCTGTGATTAAATTAGAGGGTACTGTTAGGCTTGTAGGAGCTCGCCACATGTCTTGTTATTTTAATAATTTGAACAGTTCAATGTGTAGAATTCGTCGAGTACTATATTGTTGTAAAATATCACGTTGATCGGATATCGATAGCTATTTCATCGAATCAAATTTCTATTGACCATTTATTTTTTCACCGTCTATTCTTATTGTTGGACTATTTTAATATCTTTTATTTATTTATATATATATTGTTTATGAATCTTCCTTTTGTCTTGTTCATGAATGGAGATTCATTATTTTGGTGACCTTTTGTCTTGTTAATGAATAGAGATTAATTAGAATTCATGAACTTGGTGGTGAGTTAACATTTGGTTACACTATCCCTTTTCTCTAGGTTTTTAGTCATTATTATTTTTTGGTGTATTTTGTAAAATCCTGGTGGCTTATAGATAGTTCCTCTCATCTACTCTTTTATAAACCAATACACCAACTATTTTCTATACAAGAGAGATTACTAGCAAAGAATGGTGTTTTTTTTTTTTGTGGAGTTTTGGGTTTACCATCTTGTGCAGAATTTGCCTGAACCATAAAACAAGTGGTCGGGCTGTTGTATCCTAGAGGGGACAAGTTATAATTTTGTGACTGCTGCATCGGTATTTGGGTTCTTTCTATCGCAGTAGTCTTAATCTCCTTAAAGAAAACGAGATATCCGTGCCTCAGTCTAATCTATTTGTATCTCATTTTCTTTGCATTATTTATCAATAAAATATAATTTTTTCTGGTATTTTCACCAACAATTTTAAGGAGATCAATCATGGATCAAGTACTAGAAAAAATCAATGATAGAATTTGAGATCTCAACAAGCCTTTCAAGTTCAAGGGAGTTCATTTTAAGAGGTGGAAAGGAAAAGTTCTTTTTTACCTCAGCCTTTTGAAAGTTGCATATGTTCTTACTAAGAAGAACCTAAACAAAATCCCAACCAAGAAGATGAATGATGAAGACTACAAGGCACATGAAGCAAAAGTGGCTTCCTACAATACAGATGGGTATAAATGTTATTTTTATCTCTTAAATTTCCTTGTTGATTAATTTTATGATTATTACTATAACACTACTTATACTTTGTCTTCTATTAATTTTTGGCATGCTCGCTTGTGTCATATTAACAGTAAATATATGGAAATCATGAGTAGTTTAGGATTAATTCCTAAAGTGACAAAAAGTTTTAAAAAATGTGAAGTTTGCAATAAAACAAAAATTACCAAGAGGCCTCATAAAAGTGTTGAAAAAATACCGAATTGCTAGAATTATTTCATACTGATTTGTGTGAGTTTGAAGAAATTTTAATTCGGGGTGGTAACTGATATTTTATCACTTTTATTGATGACTTTTCAAAATACATAAACGTATATTTATTAAAAAAATAAAAGTGATGCTTTTGAGAAATTTAAGGAATTCCTTCTTGAAGTGGAAAATCAATTCGGTAAAAAAATTAAGAGAATTAGAAGTGATAGAGGCCGGGAGTATGAATCTCTTGAATTCAACTATTGTGTTAAGTCATTGAGAATTATTCATAAGACTACTCCACCATATTCGCCTTCATCTAATGGCGTAGCTGAAAGAAAAAATAGAACGTTAATTGGCTTGACGAATGCTATGCTTATTGATTCAGGTGCTCCCTCAAATCTTTGGGGCGATGCTATTTTGACAGCTTGCCATGTGATAAATAGAGTGCCACACAAAAAGACTAAAATTGTACCTTATGAGTTGTGGCGTGGGCATAAACCAAATTTAAGTTATTTGAGGGTTTGGGATTGTTTAGCTTTAGTGAGGCTTGCAGATCCTAAACGACCTAAATTTGGTGAACGAGTTACCACTTGTGCTTTTCTTGGGTATGCGTTACACAGTACAACCTACAGATTTTTTGATATGGAAAATAATATTATTTTTGAATCAAGTGATACTATTTTTCATGAAAATAAATTTCCTTTCAAATCTAGAAATAGTGGGGGTCAAATAATTTCTGAAAATATTTTATCAGTGCCTAACTCTTTTACTCCATCTTAAGATTTTCAAGAACAAGAAAATTCTCAAATCCAACCAAGGAGGAGTAAACGAGCTAGAGTTGAAAAAGATTTTGGCCCTGACTATTATCTTTACAATGTGGAGGAAATTCCTCTTACGGTGGAAGAAACTTTATCATCACCTGATGCTATTTTCTAGAGAGAGGTTGTAAATGATGAGATAGATTCACTACTTTCAAATAAAACATGGAAGCTAGTGGATTTACCTCCAGGTTATAAAACTATTGGATGTAAATGGGTCCTTCATAAAAAAGTTAAACCGGATGGAACTACAGATAAATATAAAATGAGGCTTGTCGCTAAAGGTTTTAAGTAACAAGTTGATCTTGATTTCTTTGATAATTTTTTTCCGGTTACTAGAGTTACATCCATTAGACTGTTGATAGCAGTGGCTATAATTTATGATTTAAAAATTCATCAAATGGATGCAAAAATAGCATTTTTAAATGGAGATCTAGACGAGGAGATTTACATGGATCAACCCGAAGGCTTTATGGAGCCTGGCCAAGAAAACAATATGTGTAAGCTAACTAAATCCCTTTATAGTTTAAAACAAGCTCCTAAACAGTGGCATGAGAAATTTGATTCATGCATGCTTGAGAATGGCTATAAGACTAATGAATGTGATAAGTGCATATATTATAAAACTTGTGAGAATGCACATGTGATTATTAGCCTTTATGTAGATGATCTACTTATTTTTTGCTCTAATTTGCATATTATAAATGAGACTAAAAATATGCTTAATAGTCACTTTGATATGAAAGATCTTGGTGAAGCCAATTTTATTTTGGGAATTAAAATTACCAAGACTAAGGATGGCATTTTTCTTGATTAGTCGCATTATGTTGAGAAATTTTAAAGAAATATAACTTTCTAGACTATAAACATGTTGCTACTTCTTTTGATGCAAGCATACATTTATCTGTTGTCACAAATGAAAAAGAATTGATTAATCGAAAGGAATATGCTAGCATGATTGGTAGTTTGAGATATGCTACTGACTATACTAGACCTGACATTGTATATGCTGTTGGAGTACTTAGCAAGTTTACTAGCAAGCCAAGTCGAGATCATTGACTATCTATGGGAAGAATTACAAGATATTTATTTAGTACAAAAAATTATGGTTTGTTTTATAACAAGTATCCTGCGGTACTTGAGGGATATAGTGATGCCGATTAGAACATTTTGTCAGGTGATTCTCTCTCTACCTCAGGTTTTATTTTTACCTTAGGTGGTGGTGCTATATGTTGGAAGTCTAAAAAACAAACTATAATTGCTAATTTACAATGGAAGCTGAGCTTATAGTGCTAGTTTCAGCGTATGAGGAAATGAATTGGTTAAAAGATTTGTTACATGAAATCTTTTTTTGAGAAAAACCAATTCCTCCCGTATTAATTCGTTGTAATAGCACTGCTGCTATTGGTAGAGTGAACAATCATTTTTATAATGGTAAATCTAGACCCATTCAAAGGAAACACAGTAATGTGAGATCCTATTTGAGTAATGGCATCATAACTGTGAATTATGTAAAATCTTGTGGATCCGTTAACCAAGGCCTTGGCGAGAGATAATGTCTAGAATACATCGAGGGGAATGGGTTTGAAGCCTATAAAATCATAAACCATGTATGAGGATACCCAACCTAGGGACTAGAGATCCTGTAACTAAGTTCAATGGGAAGAACAAATCATATGGTGGTTGTAAAAAATGCACTCCTTAATACTTTGTTGTACATCCCTATGATGTAAGTGCATTTGTCCTGTAATGTTGAAGGATTAAGTTTTTATAATTTTAATGAAATTTTATAGTTCTTGTTGAGTGGGGTGTATCAATTACAGGAACATCCTTGACAGACTTCACCTATGTAAGCATGAAAGTGGGGCCGCTTTCTATGAGAACAAGGCTTATTCTCAAATATGCTCACGAAAATTAGAATAAGCACAAGGCCGTAATGTGCTGGCTATTAAAGCTCTATACACCTGGATTATTATGTGTGAGCAGTAATACTTTATTTCCCCCAAGTAGTCATATTTCAAGACTGAGACCACTATTGACTCTGAAGTAGAGGTTGTTGTTTTACTAATGAAGGTTCAATGCAGAGCACACCTTCATGATGCATACTGGTCTATCTTTGTTTGGTAATCTCTCTTGTCCTTGTTGATATTAAAATGAGTCGGGGATTGTTGGACCATTTTAATATCTTTTATTTATTTGTATATATATATTGTTCATGAATCTTCCTTTTGTCTTATTCATAAATGGAGATTCATTACTTTGGTGACCTTTTGTCTTGTTCATGAATGAAGATTAATTAGAATTCATGAACTTGGTGGTGAGTTAACATTTGGTTAAACTCTGCCTTTTCTCTAGGTTCATAGTCATTATTATTTTTTTGGTATATTTTGTAAAGTCCTAGTGGCCTATAGGTAGTTCCTCTTATCTACTTTTTTCTAAATCAACACATCAACTATTTTCTATATAAGAGAAATTACCAACAAAGAAGGGTGTTTTTCTTGGTGGAGCTTTGGGTTCACCATCTTGTGCAGAGGTGGCCTGAAACATACGATAAGTGGTCAGGCTGTTGTATCCTAAAGGGGACAAGTCATAGTTTTGTAACTGCTACATCGGTATTTGGATTCTTCCTATTGCAGTGGGCTTGATCTCCTTAAAGAAAATGAGATATTCGTGCCTCAGCCTGATCTATTTGTATCTCATTTTCTTTACATTATTTATCAATAAAATATAATTTTTTCTAGTATTTTCACCAACACTTTTTATACAAAATTGATTTGATCACGTAGCTATCGATATCCGATTAACGTGATTTTTTATAAGTATATAAAACTCGATGGATTATACATGTTAAATGGTTCAAATTATCAAAACGAAATCCGTAATAAACTTTAACAAATTTAGGCCAAGTTTGGCATCCTCAAAAAAATTCAAAAAGTCAAAAAGTCACTATCCTATTTAAGTCACATCATCTTATTTAAGTCACATCACCTTTCTAACACATCACTTCAAACCCAACTTAAATCCAACCTATATTTCATAAAAAGTCAAAAAGTACACTTATTTAGTCTTTCCAAACTTGACCTTAATAGGGTTGGTTTGGCAAGGGCTCATTGGGCTTTTTTGGCTCAATGAGCCACAAAAGACAGAATAGGCTCATGAGCCACAACAGACAAAACATCCCATCCAACCCCATAATCATTACACTCTTCTCTCACAAAAAAGTCAAAAAGCCAAAAGCCCTTCCCAAACCAAGCTTTTGAGCCCAGGCTCATATAGCCAAAAAAAATAAAAAGTCAAAAAGCCAACCCACTTCCCAAACGGAGGCATAATATCTTCTAATTTGATCAAGAACTTGAAGGAAGTCAACTCCACTAATAAAATGTTTGGTTAAGAAAGTTTCAAAGTGGTTGTGGGACATTAGTACATCGTTAAAATGAAGATAGTGGACTGTCTGGTTAATATGCAAGTAAATGGATTATGGAAGTATTAAATTAATAAAAATGTTTGATAATTAAGAAAGTTTCAAAGTGGTAGTGGGACATTAGTACATCGTATATATGATTTATATGATTGTGAAGATGAACTGAGTTGTAAGGAGCTTTTATTAATGGAGCTTTTATTAATGGAACATATGTGATGCCAAATTTTTTTTTTTGGGACCAAATATGTGATGCCAATTGAAACATGGATTTTGGTCTGATTTGGGAAGAAAATAAAAATTAAAAGATAGCTTTTAACTTATTTTTGATTATATTATCTCTCACATTTTTTTACACATTTAAAAAAACTAACTTTTAACTATCTGTCCAAAATAAATACAGACTTTGCCAAAAAAAATATTAAATTGCGTCCGTTGGACTCACTTTATGATTTTAAAAAGTATCATATAATCTCATTTTTTATATTCTTTTGTTATTTTTAAATACAAAGCAAATTATTGAGTAGCCTATTAAAATTGAAATGTTTAATAATTTTTAAATAAATTAATTACACCGATCGCCTTTAACAATTGAGATAAATACATATGGCTATTAATTTGACAAAAAAATACACTAACCTTCCTTAACATTTTAGCTCCTTCTTAAAAGACAATTAATGCTTTCACAAAAAATGCTTTCACAAGACCATTATTTTACACAATGGAATTCATATTTTTCTTTGAGCATTCATAGAGATCCCCTTCAATCACCACTCCCAAACACACATAGCGGGTGGTGATTGGAGGAGAAGGAAAAAAAAAAAAAGCAAAAGAAAAAGTAGTCAATCAAAAAAGAGAGGGGATCAAAGGGGTGAGGGGAAAGGGGTCCTTAAACATTTTTCTTTTTCTTTTTCTTTTATACAAAACTAAAAATAAAAAACAGTTGACCCATGGGTTATAACGGTTTTGATTTGTGGCACTAAAAAGTTGGGCACTAATGCCCCTAATTTCCATATAAGGCAAAAAAAAACAAAAAAAAACAAAATAGTTACCCAAAATGAAAATTAGGGGCATTAGTGCCCAACTTTTTAGTGCCACAAATCATTTTTCGGGTTATAATTTTAAATGGAAAACCTAATTCAATAATTTATGTTTTAATGATGCATCAAAGGTGATGTCATCGATTGGATGGTATTTGCATGGTTGTCTAGTGGGTTTGGGGGAGATGTCAGCAATCTATTTTGAAAAATAAGTTGAATGTTAATTTTTTTTTTTAAATATATATAAAAAAAAAAAGGGTGACGTGATGAAAAAAAGTTTAAAAAATTAATAAATTGACTTTTAACCTCATTGTCAAATGAGGCTAAAGAATTGAAGTAACATTGATGGTCAAATTGTGTTTAAATGTGCAATAGAGTAGCATGGTAGAATGATGGTGATACTATGAAAATAGAGGAGTTGAAAGTAAAAAGGGCTCTCAAGTTAAAGATGGAAATGGACAGATTGGGGTTGGTTTAGTGGTAAGACTTTCAAATCCGTCACACAAAACTTGAGTTTGATTCTCCATAACTCCTTGTTGGGGTTAAATATATTATTTATTACTTGGGACATGCTTAAGTTTAGACTCCAACGTAAGTGCGCTAGGATTCTCTGTAGATATACTGTAAGTTTTAAGGAGCAATACTCCCTAACGGATATGTGAAGTAGTCTATTTGCATATCCATTTTATGAATAAAAAAAATAAAAAATGAAAATGGTGAATCCACTCAAGAAGAGAGACAGAGAGATATGAAAGATTTTAAGATTCAAAATAATTATGTAATTTTCATAATTTCTGATGTTCATTAGTAAATAAATTCTAATTGGGGATGTTTGCAATTAAATTAGCAAGCACACTATAATATCGAACAAAATTTAGGGATATTAGTATAATTTATTTATTCTTATTTTTCCAATCTACATAAATTTCAAAGCAAAGCCTTCAATGCAAGTGGTAACTTTCAAGGCCTCACTCACCCATTCTCATCCATAAAATGATTTGCAAATAAAATGGAGCAAAAACACTCCACCAATTAAAATATGGGATCCACCAACCCCCCTCTAGGCTGTATCTCTCCTCTTACCACTAAAATAGCAAAATAGTTAATACCAAAAAAAATCCAAAAAATAAAAAAAATAAAAAAAAGGGCATAACTGTAATTTGAAAATCCCATGAAACTCTTTAAACTCCCCAACCTCCCCCTCCTCCACCCACTGCACTTCTCTCTCTCTCTCTCTCTCTCTCTCTCTCTATAATTCTTCATCTGCAACTGCAACAATGGAGCCCGTAAAAGAATGGGGAAACACTCCATTGGTAACCGTGGATCCAGAGATCCACGACCTCATCGAGAAAGAAAAGCATCGACAGAGCCATGGAATCGAGCTCATCGCCTCCGAGAACTTCACATCCTTCGCAGTCATCGAAGCTCTCGGAAGCGCACTCACAAACAAGTACTCCGAAGGCATGCCCGGAAACCGATACTACGGAGGCAACGAGTTCATCGACGAGATCGAAAACCTCTGTCGCAGCCGAGCCCTCAAAGCCTACCGTCTCGAACCCACCAAATGGGGCGTCAATGTCCAGCCCTACTCCGGCAGCCCCGCCAACTTCGCCGCCTACACGGCGGTGCTCAACCCCCATGATCGAATCATGGGTCTGGACCTTCCCTCCGGTGGTCACTTGACTCATGGCTACTATACCTCTGGTGGGAAAAAGATCTCGGCGACCTCGATTTATTTTGAGAGTTTGCCTTATAAGGTTGATCCCAATACTGGGTATATTGATTATGATAGATTGGAAGAGAAGGCTATGGATTTTAGGCCCAAATTGATTATTTGTGGTGGGAGTGCTTACCCTAGGGATTGGGATTACAAGAGGTTGAGATCTGTTGCTGATAAGGTTGGGGCTTTGTTGCTTTGTGATATGGCTCATATCAGTGGTCTTGTTGCTGCTCAGGTACATTTCTTGTTCTTGTTTGTTTTTTTTTTTATGAATCTGATTTGGTTTTGTTTTATTCAATTGTGTAGATCTGCATTTGGGATTTAAAAAAAATAAAAAATAAAATTTACTTTGAGCTTTTATGATGGTCCTCAGTGAGAGATTATTGGATCTGGATGTATTACTGAGTTTTTCATGTTCTTGATTTGCATTATTGGATCTGTATTGAAGTTGGGGCTTTAGAGTAGGTTAAATTGTGTAGTTTGGATCTGGGTTTTGCTGGTTCTTTTTGTTCTTTTGTTACTTAGATATTGTTTGTTTGCAAGAATTCTTAAGACTGTCATTTGGATCTTCTAAATTTCATTTCTTTAGTTCTCTCTGATTCCCTGTCCCTTTTGTTATGCATTTTGCAGTTAAAGGTCAAGGTTTTGAAGTATTTTCCAATTTTGGAATATATTTGGTTTACAATTAATAAAACTGAGAAGGAACTCAATTTGCTTACTGTAATTGTAATAGTGTATTTCACATTGATTGGGTATTAATTCGAATTCACGTGATTAGAACTTTTTGATTGAATTTTACTGGAGTCTGGGATCTAGATATAAATAATTAGGATCGGTTACTTTGATTGTATTGAAGCGCGTTCCTGTTTTAATTTAATTTAATGAAAATTACCAAGATTTTTTTTAATGAGAATCAGATCTCAGCTTACTTCTAAGTTATGTATACGGGAATTGAGATTCCATGAAATTGATTGGTAACTGTGAGATCTTGGGGACATCATAGTTATGCGTATTTGTTTTTTTTCTATTATATTTTATTACAATTAAATAACATCATTTTCCTTATCAAATTTGGAGTAGAACAGTTTAATATGCACTCAATTAAAAACCAACACTACCGAATTTCAATGCTGATTAGTCATTTCAATGCAAAATTGTAGGAGTATCGAGATCCATGATATCTGCATTGTCATCTTTTGTTTTTTTTTTTTTTTTTGGATCGGTTTGAGCTTCTTGATTATTGAGGTAGATCTTGTGGATCCAGACAATCCGTTGTAATTCTTGTCATTTTTCCTGTGTGTAGGAAGCTGCAGATCCCTTTGAGTACTGTGATATAGTCACAACCACTACCCACAAGAGCCTGAGGGGTCCTAGGGCTGGTATGATCTTCTACCGGAAGGGTCCTAAACCAGCCAAGAAAGGCCAGCCAGAGGACGCAGTTTATGATTTCGAAGACAAGATCAATTTTGCTGTTTTCCCTGCCCTTCAGGGTGGTCCCCACAACCACCAGATTGGTGCTTTGGCTGTTGCTCTGAAACAGGTCATGACCCCTGGGTTCAAGGAATATGCTAAGCAAGTCAGGGCCAATGCAGTTGCCCTTGGGAACTACTTGATGAGCAAAGGCTACAAGCTTGTCACAGGAGGCACCGAGAACCATCTTGTTCTGTGGGATCTTCGTCCTCTAGGATTGACTGGTAAAATGGCTGAATTTACAATGTTTTTATGAGTAATTTATAGACTTTATTCTGTCTTTTCATGGAATCTAATTATTTGTTGCTTTTGTTGCAGGCAATAAGGTTGAGAAGCTCTGTGACTTGTGCAACATAACTGTGAACAAGAATGCTGTGTTCGGTGACAGCAGTGCCTTGTCCCCTGGAGGGGTACGAATTGGTAAGAACTGTTGATTTGAGGGCATCATTTTACTGATAACAGATAGTTCGCACATGAGAACGCGGCTGAAAGAGTCTTTTGAATTGACTCCTAGAACAAGTGACTTTTACTGATTACTACAACATTTCCTCCCATAAAAACTAGGGATGGCAATGGGGGTTAATGGGGTGGATATTAATTCCCCATCCCCATTCCCCTATAATAAATTTTCCCCATTCCCCCATGGGTACCACCCTCCCCATATCCTAATGGGTTTGGATTTTCTCCAATCTACTTTAATCTCCATTTTTATTTTTTATATTTAATGTTAACAATCACTTTTTTTTTAAAATTTTTTTTAATTTTTTTATTTTTTTTAAGGTTCACAACAAAAGCTAAATATACCTTCAATTTTTTTCTTTTTTTTTTAATATATTTAATGTTAACAACTTTTTTTTTTGTTTTGTTTTTTTTTTGTTTTAAGGTTCACAACAAAAGCTAAATATACCTTCAATCTTTTTTCTTTCTTTTTTAATATATTTAATGTTAACAACTTTTTTTCTTTCTTTCTTTTTTTTTTTTTTTTTTTTTTTTTTAAGGTTCACAACAAAAGTTAAATATACATTCAATCTTTTTTTCTTTCTTTTTTAATATATTTAATGTTAACAATTTTATTTTATTTTTTTTTAGAATTTTATGCATATCTAGAATTTTTTTTAGGTATTTTAGAATTTTAACTTTTTTCTTCGAACAGTTTCGAATTAAATCTTCAGCTCAGAGTTTGAAGCTTTGTTTATTCTATTTAATTTTATTTATATATAATGATTGATTGTTATTTGATTATTGATTTACTGAAACCAAATACCCTACCGTTCTTCTAATCCTTTATGATGAATCAATTAGTTGTTGAAAGATCAGGATTTACAGTCTTGGTGTTAGGTTTACTAGGGTATGCCCCTGGACTAGTTGAATTCATAAGAGTAAATTACCCAAAAAAAAAATAAAAAAATTCATGGTTAGAGTCTTGGAAGTGAAACAATAAGTTCATAAAAGATTTACTGAAGTCATGGACTCTCATATATGTTTATCTCCATATCATTACATGAGGGTATGTTCAGGTTTCAGGATACTGTTTCAGCAAGGTTTTTTTTAACTTCAGAATTTTGCACATTGGGAAGTGACCCAAATCGTTTATCTAATATCTTCACTTTTTTTTTTTGAAAATGTTATTTTCAAAATTTTGAATTTTGCAAACTTTATCAAATTTTGAATTTTGCCACTGGAATTCCTTTTTTCTGAACTTTTGCTAAAATACCTAAAAAATTCTAGATATGCATAAAATTTGACAAGAATAATGGGTGACCATGTTAATTAATGTGTATTTGATTTTATTGTTGAGCCAAATAAAATAAAATAAGATTGAATGTATATTTAGTTTTGGTTGTGAATCTTAAAAAAAAAAAAAAAAAAATGGTTGTGAACCTTAAAAAATAAAAAAAATAAAACAAAAGAAAAAAGATTGAATGTATATTTAGCTTTGGTTGTGAATCTTAAAAATTTTAAAAAAAATGGTTGTGAACCTTAAAAATAAAAATAATAATAAAAAAAAGATTGGAGGTATATTTAGCTTTGGTTGTGGATCTTAAAAAAAAAAAAAAAAGTTTTTTGTGAACCTGAAAAAATAAATAAATAAATAAAAGAAAAAAGATTGAATGTATATTTAGTTTTGGTTGTGAATCTTAAAAAAAAAAAAAATATTTTTTGTGAACCTGAAAAAAAAATAAATAAATAAAAGAAAAAAGATTGAATGTATATTTTGTTTTGGTTGTGAATCTTAAAAAAAAAAAAAAAAAAAAAAAGTTTTTTGTGAACTTGAAAAAAAAATAAATAAATAAAAGAAAAAAAGATTGAATGTATAAGGTTGTTTTGGATGTCCTAAATAAGTGCACTTTTTGTCTTTTTAGACTAAAAAGTTAGAGATTGAAAATATGAATGTTTGGGTTAACTTTTTGACTTTTTATGGAAAAATGTGTAATAAAAAATTGTAAAAATTGGTTTGTAAGGGAAAATTAGAATTGGGAGTTGTGCAACCGTAATTGTTGACTTTTGGTGAATAGTGATAACTTTTTAACTTTTCGAGTAACTTTTTGGCTTTTTGGCTTTTTGGGGTGTTCCCAAACTTGGCCTTAGTTTTGGTTTAAAAAAAAAAAGTTTTTTGTGAACCTGAAAAAATAAATAAATAAATAAAAGAAAAAAATTTGAATGTATATTTAGTTTTGATTGTGAATCTTTAAAAAAAAAAAAAAAAAAAAAAAAAAAAACATATGGGGAAATTAGTGGGTACCCATCCCCAACCTATTCCCAGTGGATATTTAAAGAATATCACCTACCCTACCCAATGGATAAGAAAAAAGGGAAAACCTATGTATTTAGGTTGGGTCTCTATGGATATCCACAGGGTAGGTTATCCATTGCCATCCTAATAAAAACCAGTGAATCTAGTAGGGGAGGAGGGAGGTGGACTTGAATTGGAAGTGTGGTTTTTTATCACTGAATACTTTAGCTCAAACCCATTTACCCCATTCTCTGAGATAAATGATTTAACTAGGCAAAATGGGTTTTATTTGACTCCTCTAGCCATGTGGTACTCAATATTTCATTAAATGCTTAGATGTCAAAGTGGAATTTAAAGAATAATTGAAATGAAAGCTTGAAGTTGCTTGCTTGTATCCACCAAATAACATGTCTAGTGATTCGGACAGATCTGGTTTGGTGCACGTGTTTGTTTAGTGATGCAGTAAATTGATTGTTTTCACGGTTTGGGTTGATTGCTTTTCAATTTACTCAGAACTTCGAAACTCTCACTTGTTTTCCGTTGAAATATGAAATCAGAAAACCAGATAGTTCGACATTCCTTTCTTTGATTTGAATGAGTGAGGAGATTCTCTGTTTGCAGGTACTCCGGCTATGACTTCCAGAGGGTTGGTTGAGAAGGACTTCGAGCAGATTGCAGAGTTCCTCCACCGCTCTGTGACAATCACATTGAAGATCCAAAAGGAGCATGGAAAGCTCTTGAAAGACTTCAACAAGGGTCTGGTGAACAACAAGGACATTGAGGAACTCAAGGCTGATGTTGAGAAGTTTGCAGGCTCATTTGACATGCCCGGCTTCTTAATGTCCGAGATGAAGTACAAGGATTAGGGTTTGAGGAGCATTCAAGATTGTTATTGTTGTCATCACATATTTCTGGATTTTGAATTCATAAATTTTTCTTTTCTTGTATTTCCGTTCAAAGTGTACTTGGAAGAAAAATAATATGCTACTGTCTTCACCTTTTGCTTTTTTCACTGTTGTAGTGTAGCTGATTGGATTTTGTTCTATTAAAAGTTGTAGTGGGTATCAAGTTTTGTGAGTTTGAGAGAAACTTTCTCTAAAGAACTTGATGTATTACTACTTTCATTTCTTAATAATATTGAGAAAAAAAGAAAAGAAAAAAGAACTACAATTTTATTAGATTCTCTTACTTTCCCTCTTTATTTTTTAAATTTGGGGGTCACAAACTCCTTTCAAATAGTGGATACAACAAAATTATGTAAAATTCACATTTTGTGGTATTTTTTTTTAATATTTTAATTCTCATCTATTTACAATTACGTCTCCACCTTCAATTTTTTTTTTGTAATTTCCCAAGAGGATTGCTATATTATTTGATTTTATTAATACTACAATATTCATTGAAAAAAATCATATAAAAGAGTAATAAAAAATTATTGACATAATATATTTTTGAAAAAATAACAATGCATTATAGGTTTAGAAAAACAAGAAGTTTACAAACTTTAATAATTAAAATGTTAATTTATTTTTTTTACGGAATTGTAATTTTCTTAAAAGTTATTTGAATTCTAATTTTTATTATTTTTTTAACAAATTTTGAAAGGATGGGCCACGGCTGCTTCACTTCCCCCAAATTCAAAATGATACAAAAAGGCTCGTCACAACTGAGTATGAATGACCAATAGAAACAAGCCACGCATAACCAAAAAGAAAAAAATCAAGAAAAAATACTATAGGTTTCAAATAAATTATCAAATATTTTATTAAATTTTTTGTGAAACTCATACACATGTGATTTATATGAGTCTCATATTTAATAAAATATTTGATAATTCATTTAAAATTTCTATTATAACTCAAAATCAAGTTATACATTCACCGGCATGAACACCAGTCCTTTTCCCATTAGACCTTCACCCTTCTTTCTAACAGCCGTCGCTACCCACTCTCAATTATGAAAGTGTTTGGAGGCAGCGTCGAGTAAATGGCTGTGATTGAGAACTCCTCAATCACCAATTCCCACCACCTTGACAACTGGTTATCAAAAAAAAAAAAAAAAAAAAAAAAAAAAAAAAAACCAATCGAGAAAGAGAGGGCCAAGGGGTGAGGGAAATGGGGTCTTGATCATTTTTCTTGAGTAAAACTAACTTACTTAAAAAATAAAATAGTTAATAAAGTAAAATATTATATATAATTGACAATGATTTTATTTCTTCTCACAATCATTAATTAATTAAAAAAATGAATCAATTTTTTAAATACAATTATTTTAACTAATCTAGAGTAATAAAAAAAAAAAAAATGAAATAGGGAAGTAAAATAGCCAACCCCCATACAAGGCCAATTCTCCGCCAAATCTCTCTCTACTCTTCTCCAAATCTACTGAGAAAAAAAAAAACCGGTAGAAATGGAAGCAGGAGAGAACTGTTCTATTTCCGACTGGGATCGACCCTTAACGGACCAAGAACTCGAAGCCATCGAAGCTGCATTCCAATCCGCTACTACCTCGTCATCTTCGACTTCTTCTTCAATCAAGCAACGCCACGTGCCCAGTCGGAACGACGGCGGAGACGGAGACCGCCCGACGGCTCGGCGGCGGTTGCCGGGCTCGATCGCCAGTGAATTTCGCGGAAGCGATGGCTCTGGAAGTGAGAGCAATTCGATGATGTGCGTCTCAGATTCGTTCTCTCTATTGCCGTGTCCGAGGAATCGATTTTTTGATGCCTATCATTCTTCAACTCCAGGTAAATGTTTTTATTTTGCTTTATTTTATTTTTTGTCTCTCATTTTTTATTGGCTGTTGTGAAAAAAGTTAGCTCAATCAAGCAAATATGGTTGTAATAAAATGCTAGAAACGTAGAAAGTAATGGTAGAATGTAAACTAAATTTCCCTCAATTTGTGTGTTGCAAACATTTGAATCTGAACTATTCCTTTCACATTCTATTATGTTTTTGCTAAAAAATGCTTTTAATTTTTTTTTTAATTAAAAAAAAAAAAATTACTTCTGAAATTACTTGAAAAAAATACCGCACTTTTTAAAATCACTATTTAAAATTGTCATTTTAAGTAAAACCACAATTTGAAAATGTGATTTTGAGCTGTGTTGGATTGGCAAGTTTGAAATTTGAACTTGCAATTTCAATTTTTGGGAAACTACTAAAGATATAAAGAAAAAGTGCCCCATTTTGTACACGTGACCGTGACCGTGACCGTTCTATTAATCTGCTGCATAGGCATGAGGAGTGAAATCACAGATTGAATTTGCAGTTCTAGCTCAAATTGCAACTTGAACATGTGATTTCACCTTGCTATGCTGGCTAAGTTGTCAAGATGATGTTCAACTTGATACAAAATCACAACTTGAAGATGCAATTTGCGATAAATCATGATTTTAAGTTGCAATTTTAAAATTGCTGTATTTTGCCAAATAGTTTAGGCATTGCGGTCTTTTTATATATTTTATCAAGAAAGAAATTTTAAGCCAAAAGAACCCTATTATTTGCTACATTTCAGTTTTATTCCATTCCATAGAGGCCCGAAGAATACTTCCATCCTTGGGCATAAATGAAGTTACGGCTAGTAAGTTTTGTTCAAGAGTGTTCTTAAATGTTAGGGACAACATGCCTGCTAAGCACTGTACAATATTGGGGGTGGTCTTGCTACATAGAAATTGGACGTGAGTGATTCTGTTTTAGCTTTTTATTTAATGCAGATGTCAAGATCATTTTGGCAATACTGGCATTGTAAGCTATTATGCCACATTAAAAACATAGCAGATGTGATGAATCATATTTTCAATAGCTGTTGTGGTTCTAAATTGGAAATGCAATATGTAGGCACTCTCCAAGAGGTTAAGGAAACGAGTCGTACTGGTAGGCGTTGAGAGGGTTCTGTTGTATATGGATGAATTTCACTTCAAAATGGATGCCATGTGTGTTGATTGATACCTGTCTCAGTTACCTGGCAATAATATAAACAAATTTAATTTGATATTTCTGAGGATAAGCTTCACTTACTTTTTATTGTAATTGTAAGGAAGTGTATCAAATGACACTTTTATGCTGAATTCCTTGCTCTTTTCCCCCATGTTTTCTCCATTACATAACACTTCAAAACTACTTTTTTGTGCATCTTTCTGGATCCATAATAAAATAAAATTAATGATTGAAATCTATTTCTTGTTAATTAATCTAAGTTTTGTTAGGAAAGAAACAAGTTTTAATATCTCGACCTTCTTTGTCTTCTCCATGTCAGCGAAGTTAAAGATGAGATACCCGACAATGACTTTCAAAGGTCAAATTGTATATAGCAGAACTTTTGGTGATGTAGAGAAAGCTGCGAAAGAGCTTTTAGAGATTGTTGAAACCAGAAAGAGAGGAGTGGATCAGGTCATTCTCGGATTTGACATTGAATGGAGGCCCACATTTAGAAGAGGTTTGTGCAGTATATGATGATGTATCGTTTTCTCATGCTTTAAGTTCGTATTTTCTATCTAATCTCTGCAAATTTGATTCATATGCATGATTGAAAGTTTTACTTTGTTATCTTGTTCTTTAATGTGCAATCCAGTAGGAAATGAAAGCACCAAGTCTTTGTAGCTATTCACAAATATGTTATAGCTAAACTCACCTTAGCTTGAATCCCAACATTTTCGTTTGTTTGTAGTTTACCTCTATTTGATGATTTCTGAAGACCTTTACATGCAGAATTCTTTTAAAAAA